>MIQA02011412.1:7989-86698 GCA_001887855.2 Sclerospora graminicola | reverse complement strand
CTGTCCATGTACCCACCTGCATCACACAATAATACATAGTATTTCTTGTGAGCATGCGCGCTGTACTACATGTATTGATGTCTAAGGGCTGTGCATCGTATAATTATCGATTTCCCTTGGGTCGTGCCGAAGGCTTCGGGCGAGGACTCGCAGCATACGCACAACCTACTATTATACTGCTTTCTCTATTATGTATATTACTTCATCTATGATTTTGGTACAAACGTGCTCTTTTCAGAATACCTCATTGAGGTGTTCCGGAATTCCACGATCTCGGAATAGTAATGTGTCAAACATCAATTTGTTCTGTCCAATCATGGGTCACTATTTTTCAGTACAGAACGCCATTCCGGCACTTGGACAAGGACCTCAATGAGTGATTGATGAATGATTACATTGTTATGAAGGTGAGGGAGTATGTATGAAGTATGTATAATACATGACGCCAAGGTTTTCCCTCCGCTAAGACTATGGGAGATGTTATTCGCACCCCCCTCTGTACCGGAAGGCAGGTACAATGTACTTCAATACGACATTCTGCCTAGCTCGTACCTAGGATAAGTCTCACGGTGCGATGACATTTATTAAGTTGCAGACAGTCAACCGCACCATCCCCCTCCAACCTACGTACAGACAATATCAAAGGTATGTGTATCTCTCCTATTCTGTTTTCTTCTTTTTATTATATTGTGATTGGGAATGATGCGTATTTATCTTAGTGGTGCGACTGTATAAGCCAAATGTCCATGTATGGCGAGACATTTGCTGCCAACGTCCTTGTCATTATCGACTAGAGTGCAGCCCGTTTGCTCTATCTAGTATGCTTACCGACCTCGTTTGGTGCAGTGGTTAAGGCCCTGCCCTCGGGACCGGGAGATTGCGGGTTCGAGTCCCACCGCGGACGAAAATCCAAAGTCGGATAGAGTCGGGGCCCAAAAGTGTAATGAAATGAGGCCCTTACAGCACCGCGCTTGACATGGCTTACACCACCCTGCATAGGGTCAGGTTGTCTAAATATTATCTCTATCTAGTATGCTTCGGTAAGTAACAACTCGAAACTTGACAGAAATAAAGCGCGACGTAAGTGCGGCCTTCAGCTGTCAGATTGGCTCCAATTAGCGCTGCATTGCTTTTGTTTCCCGTGACACCGTGGAAGAAGAAGACTAGCAGTTTGTACCTTTGATAGAGTTGTCAGACACACAAACCCCGACCACCACAATAATGGCAGCAAACAACACAGCACGAATTACTACATCAAGCCATACTCGTTTTGCATGTAATCCCTCAAGATGGAGCCGAGATCCACAATGTGATGCGCGTGAACGCCCCAGTGCCGATTGGTTTACACAGGAGATTCCTGCGTCTGCGCAATCACCCATGATACGCGCTTTCAAGCAGTTGGACTACGATCAGCTGTCCGTCACCGATCGCGCTGACGTCGACACCGTCACATATCTCTTACCGTTCGTTAAGGTCATTGAGTCGGAGCGTACGAGTGGTTTTATAACGGGCTCTGCCATCTCTGCAATTAGCAAATTTCTCTTGTTCGAGCTCATTACTACCGGTAGTGCGCTGTTGTTGCTATCAATCGAATTACTCTATTTACATCTCCAATCATTTGTGTTTTGTAATTACACTTATTACGACTTCTTACATTACACACCTGGTCAGGACGGTTCATTGTACCTTTCTTACGGTACAGGGGGGTCTGTAGGGGGGGTGCGAATAACATCTCCCCTACAATCATTGGAGGAATGGGCTGAGTGACACCACGGGCGGGTAGTCTGTCAGCGGAAGCTGAAAAGTACCGCCGGATAATTCATCAATTCACACGTAAGACCAGTGTGGGGTAAAAAACATTTTATTACGATAACAAAAACACTTCAGTCACTCGCCTTCATCGGTCAGTTGACCAAATGGGTACATTTTCATGCCGAAGCCTGCAGGCGGAGGTGGAGGGGGACTGAGCCAGTCCCAAAAACCCAAACGCCGTTTTCCCTGTGGTGGATCGGTTGGGTTCTTACGAATCGCTGTCTTACGAATCGGTGTCGGTCCAATTGGCGTGCTCACATCGGTTTTAGTCACCGTAGCTGAGATCACGCCGAGGAGGGTGAGTGTTCCAAACGTGAGAATTGTGACAGTGCGCATTGCCTGGTGCAAGGGCGGCCCGAGTGAGGATTGAAAAGTGAAAGCGGATTTTGATTTATTTTATCGACGATTTTGCTTGGTTGTCTGCTTGTGCTCTAACGGCAAGGACTTTACGCGTGATAAGAGTATACTATACTATACGTACATTGAAGCTTGTGCGTCTCTGCCTATGGAAAGGATAACCAACTTGTGCGTGAGCAAGGTTTGTGGCACATGCAAATGCACAGAAAAGGCAAGAGGGAGATTGTAAAGAAATGGTACACCGTACGAATGCGTATCTCATTAATAATGAACTACACATTCGTACGGTGTACAACCACGTGATTCGATCGATAACGTCATTATCGATCGAATCACGTCGTTTTGCAAGCCCTAGTCCCGTTGCCACTTCATGTATTTACTGTGCATTAACACGTGATGTCTTGATGCTCCGTAGTCATAGGTTTTAGCTACATTGGAAACAACTGCTCAGCTGGCTAATCTTCTCTGAATATACTTATAAATTTAGAACGTAAAGTCCCTGCGGTTAATGCACAAGCGGACAACAAAAACCTCAATAATCAAAACCCCCGTGCACCTGGCGGCGCACTATATTTGTCACGTTTGGAACGCTCACCTCTTCAGCCGGTAAGGAGACTATAACTGATCTGAACCATGTACCATTACATCGTTGGAAGTACCGGTAGTTATTTAAATCAATGGTACTTGTATAAGTTAACTTAGAGAACCTTTTTATAGATGTATTGAAGCTGGTGCATCTAGGTTGCACATAGATGTAAAAACCCTGAAGCTTCGTCACAACTACGGGGCTAGCCTAGAGCGCACCAATCCAAAATCTGCACAGCATCCAAGCCTCACCACCCAATAGGGTTGGGGCTATAGTGATTGTAAATTGTTAGTAAGTTGCATGTAGCGTGCAAAACATCACGCTCAAGGATGAGACAGTGGTACACGGTACCAATGGTTGATGGTGGCTATTCCATCTACGGAAATTCCTTCGCTTCACCATAGTAAGTTACATTTTAGTGTACCGCTTTTTCATCGTTTTAGCGAAGCAAATCTATTACTCCCTAGAATGGCTACGGAGCATGCATAACAAGACAACGAGAAAGTGAGTAATAGTCACGTTGTTGTGGAGGGAACTATCAGCTACTTAACAAGTCAAGCTCGGTGGCGACGAACTCGCGATTCCGGTACCACGGTTTCACCTAGTCTTGTTTGCACTGTTGTATTCATGTTCACTGAAACAAAGAGCCGCTTCGTTTTGCAGAGGTGCCCATACGTTATGAAGGAGCAGATAACTTATTTATCTACTCCTTTGTAAAAAACGAGGCTTTATTATCTCCAACATCATCCAAACGCAAACATTAGAAAGTGCAAAAATAATAAAATATTTTATGTTCTTTCTGCTGGTTTGAGCGCCTGTTATCATCAAGCTCGCGCCAATTAATTGCCTGTGGAATACTCTGCTTGTATTCTTATGTCTCATTCACAAGAAAACGAGTGAGTAAAAGGCTTAAGCAAGGAAATCATCGACAAGGAATTTCTTAAAGCATCATTTTCTATTTGTTTTCTCACTGCTCTCTTGGACCTTCTCCTAGCTACTTCTATGCGAGACATTTCTGCATTCGAATAAACTCCATGACAAAAGTTATAGACAGAACTACAGTCTCCCATAGAATTCGCGATTACGTACGTCGATTCAAATACCATAAAGGCCAGCCACAACGGCTCTTAGCAGTTTTTGAAGCTTTGGATTACAGTAAGGGACTTTTTTGCTACTCGCTGCTCTTGCCTACTAGTATACTAGTACTTGGGTGGTACCTTTAGCTCCTGATGTTGAACGTAGTAGTTTCACATTTGCTATTGTGATATTGTGCTTACAAATCATTTTATAATAATATTTTACAATCACTATAACCCAACCCTATTGGGTGTTGAGGTTTGGATGCTGTGCAGATTTTGGGTTGGTGCGCTCTAGGCTAACCCACAACTACGGAGGATTTAAAACATCACGCTAATGTCATAAAAGAGACAAACCAAAAGTGAGTAATGGTCTACATCTCCGCAGCCATGTATTTAAAAAGAAAATTGCTAGGTGCACACCCCCCATTTGCTACGCGCACACCCCCCCTACGGTTAGGGTTAGGGTTAGGGTTACACCTTCCCTTACACGTAAAGAAAACGCGCGTCCGTGCTAAACGGAATCGTCGAAACGTTGTTGGCACCCCTACGTGGGCGTTTTGCATGAGCAGTAAAGACCAAGTACGAATTACCTGAAGCTTTTATAGCTTTGGATGGAGCCACGGCAAAGAGAATTTACAGGGAAAGCCAGACGTTGCTAAAGGGTCGTATTACAACAACCCCGAGACAAACAAGTTGAGTAACGGAGAGCAAGAAGAGCTCGTCAACAAGTTTCCATCGTTTTATCACCCCAATATCTGGCCCAAAGAACTTCCAGAGCTAGAGAAAGCGTTCATGAAATTAGGGCAATTAATAGTGGACATAGGAGTGCTCGTGGCATATCAGTGCGACAAGCTTGTGGAAACAAAGTGTTCGGGGTATGAGAAGAGTAAATTGCACCGTATCATCAGCACGGGCAAGTGCTCAAAAGCCAGGTTCATATGCAAGCTTGCTAGTTGTGAATGAAAGTTAGATCGACACTAACATTGTGGTATTGCTTGGAACAGATTACTGCATTACTTTTCGCTGTCGGAGGAGCAGATTGCAACACAGCGTCAAGCCACGACACTCGAAGACTCGTTCGCTTGGTGTGGCTGGCACAACGACCATGGAGCATTGACTGGACTCGTGCAGGCCATGTATACGGATACTACTGGCGCGATGGTGCCCAACCCCGATCCCACCGCTGGACTGTACGTAAAGAATCGTCGCGGTGAGATCCTGAAGGCCAACATTCCACCCGGTCACTTGATCTACCAGATAGGAGAGACGTCGCAGATTCTCTCGGGAGGCATTTTTCAAGCTACACCGCACGCTGTTCGAGGACCTCAAGTCACTGGAGTGAACCGTGAAACGCTGGCTGTGTTCATGCAGCCTCTACCTGACGAAAAGATGGCTGTCCCGAGCTTGGAAAAGCTTCATGAGGCAGGAAAAACCACGAACTTACCCAAGGGTGTGCCTCCGCTGCACTCTCGCTGGAACAACGACATGAACTATTACGATTTCACACAGGCCACCTTCAAGGCCTATTACTAAACATATAAATATTGGTGCCAATTTGCTATATTCTATTTTGATGCAGTAAATATCAATAGCGGGTTCCAGATTTATTCACGAATGTAATAATAATGTTAAAATAAAAAAACGGAAGAGCGTGGAGCACGGAAGAGCACGGAGGAGCGCGTAGCAGGCGTAGCACGGACGCGCGTTTTCTTTACGTGTAAGGCTAGGTGTAACCCTAACCCTAACCCTAACCGTAGGGGGGTGTGTGCGCGTAGCAAATGGGGGGGTGCACCTAGCAATTTTCTTTAAAAAAGCGAGTGTCTCGTCAGGGTTAGCGCTGCGCAAATTGATTGTTCCAGGCTTGGGCTCCCGCAAGAGCGAAACGAAACGTCTTCACGCAATTGATGGTGCAGATCCATAGCGCAAGGGCTGTGCTTTTTTATCCTGCACTACGAAACCAGCAAAAACGAGTAAGGAACACGTTCTCATAACAGCAAAATATTAACTGCCGTGATGGACACATAAGGTGGGTGTCAGAAGGCCGGTAGTATCGAAGTTGAACATAGTGGAACAATGAAATCTGACATCGACCAAGGAAATGGAAGAGGTACCTCTTTTGCTGCTGGCGTAACAGTATCCGCTCTCATTTTCAGAAATGATCAGTTAATATAGGCTATTTATTTTTAGAAGTAACTTTAACAGCGTGAAATAGAGCAAATGTGTATCATTTCTCTGTCACTACTCCAAGACTTTTGCCTTGCGCTAGATGACTATAAAAAATCTGCTTGCTGGATCCGGATCCTTGGTGCATAATGCACCGTAGAGCTGCTACAGTAAAAAGTGTCATTAGTGTGGGTGGGAAAATAGTGTGGCCGCGCAAATACCAATAAGTCACACTAATTTCGCACATTCTGTTTATGGCCAAAAGCCGTAATTCTTGTGGCATATACTAGGAGCATTGATGTAGGAAAATGTCAATGGATAATACGATGATTTTCTAATATTTTATTGCACTAAGGTTCATAGTGTAAGTGAAAATATGGAAATCCTCCCACTTTTCTTGTGCGTTATTAAACAAATTCTCGCAAAACGAAAGATTTCACTTGGTACGTGTCGATTAGAAAGTGCATGCTATAATCATTGACTTTTTTTAGCAAGAATGGTAGAGCAACATCATAGAGATTGCTTAGCAAGAATAGTAGAGCATGAACGTGGAGCACCAAAAAGATAATATTGACCACGGCGCTTTCTTAGTATTCACATAGTGATAATAATAATGCAGTTACAGAATTACCGGTAACGTTATCGGCACATCAATATTACCAACGTGGTGGTTGCGTAACTAAGTTATATCTGTGGTTGTAAATACAACTTACAACTCACGACCTAGATACGTAAATATCCACATGCTAATTCAGCCCTCTGGTCTGAATATCTAAGGGTGAGCTCCAGAGCATCTTATTAGTTGAAGTGTATTATACTGCTGAAACGCAAAACCCACGTTATTTTTGCACAACACGATTATTGTGGACTATACTAACTCCTCAGCGACATTATTAGCGTGGGTGCAGAATTGCCGAAGCCCACACTAATTTAGATTTTCCATGCAAAATTTTGTCTTTGATGTAGCTAAAATGATCACAAGGCCCGCACTTGATCGTTCAATTTCGTGCAAGTGAATCGAGCAGCGATACATTTGTAACACTTTTCATAGAACTGTATCACTAGCACTGGCTGACATTGATCTACGAGCTCCCTAACAGCTCACTTATCGAAAACTGTTGCTTATTCACCTTTAGTCATGGCTACTGTTTGATTTCGCAATTAAATAATAGAGTGAGTACCACAGTAGTCTGGTACAAATCAATACACAATTTTCGGAAGCTTAGAGCATCGCCACCGGTAAGTCTTAATCAAGGTTTTAACCTATAAACCTCCCGTTAGACCAGATTTAACAGCCACCGGCAAGTCTTATTACTGGTCGTTACCGCACGAGGTCTTAAATTTAGTGCTATAGGACTTATTTTAAAACCGTGGTTTTAATCAACCAAGCGGGTTCATTGGTCAAAACAATTCTTGCAACAATTGGTCAAACATCGAAAACGATCGTCGACATGTCTGGCTTCTCGTTCGCCTCACGAATGCGAATATTTAAACATTTTGCAGATTTATTAAAGTCCCCAAAATATTCAAGACAGCTGTGATACTCGACTAAGGATGCGAGTATTTCGACATCATAGAGGCCGTCGGACACCCATTCATTCTCGCTGGGTATGCAGTTTTTCATAATAATTAAAACGCGCTTGGTATGGATGCTATTGATTCAGAGGGGGTCGAGTGCTGTCACTCATTGAAACTTCCATGATGCAAGAGCTGGAACTAGACGAACATTGTGGCGAGGACGTCGTATCAGACGGCACATCATTGAAAGAGTACGAAGATGAAGAAAACTCTTACAGCGACGAATCGTCCGATGGCTTTCATCAGATGGGAACTTAGTACAGCGACGACTTTGACGGTCCTGGTGCATATCATTGAGTACGTCGATGACTTTCTGAGTAAAGAAGATATACCTGACACTGATTATACCAGTGAAGAAAAAGAAGTAGTGCAAGCTGATATCGGATTCAATGGCGGTTTAAACATGCATATGATGCAGTAGTGATTTTTCTCGTGTATTGAAACTTGAAGGTCATGCGGAAGTGCAATGATTCAATGCGAAATCCGAGAGATGCAGAGTTTTGGAAACAAACAGAATCGGATGCAATGTCAAAAATACACTTTGGCGAAGGAAGAATTTAGCTGGTAAACACGTGACGTCACATCCCATTAAACAAACGTCATAAACTGCAGTCTTGGCGCTCGTCGTACTGGACAAGACGAGAATTTTTGGAATAGATTATTGTGCGCGTGACATTTGCTTTTTGGGCTCGACAATTATTTCATTAACATCATTGCAACCTCCTCTTGTTTCTTATACAGAATTAAATGCTGCTCACATCGCTGCTTGCTTTGAAAAAGCCGCATTTCCTCATTTTCTTCCTCCAACCGGGCCAAAGCACTTGTTAGCTTGAACAATTTTTTGTCTTTCTTTTCTAGAGTACACGTCGAGACAGTAAGGTCCGTTTCCAGCACTTTCAGTTGCTCCCTTAACTCCAACATCGTATCCGAGCTATGCTTGGCTTCGGTTCGTAACACTGACAGCGTTTCTTCGTATGATTGAATATCCAGTTGAAGCTTTTCACGTTCTTTTGACTCAGTCTCAAGCTGCTGGTGGAGACGCTTCGCCTCAGTGGCACCGTTTTCATTATCAGATCCTCGATCTTGCACCTGCTCTCTCATCGCAGCGTAGTCTGCTTGTAAAGTTATCATGTTTTGCTCAATCTCGGTTCTGCTCGCTTCAACAGTGGCTTTTTCCGATTGAATCGCTTCCACCTTTGCTTGTAGCATCGAGATAGTTGACGTGGAAGACAAGACCTTTTGCTGAGCTTCACAAAGCTTACTTTCCAGCTCGTCGACGGCTACCACCAATCTCATCTTTTCGTCAGATACTTCCATTAGCTGAGACTCCAACGCCCGAAGCTCATCTAGACAGTTATTGCGCTCACAGGATACATGTTCCAACTCTTCAAAAACACGCTTAAAATCTTCCTTTAGTGAATGGTAGCGCTGCTCCAATTTATCCGCTGATTCAACGTTTTTATCTTTAAAAAACGAATTCTTGGGGCTGCTGCCAGGCGTCGTTGGCGAGAACTAGCCAGTAGTATTTGTCGTCAGAGTCATCATCGTCAAAGAGGTCAAGTGCGTACATGTAATTCCCGTTTTTGGAATTACAGGTGTAAGCTAAAAATAATTGGCAGATATTTTAAATAAAACTGACGTTAAACCTTGCCGGTGGAGCAAATTCGTTCACACAGGTTTAACGATCAGCCACGGGGTATTAACTCGTCAATTACGACCTGACGTTAAGACTCACCGGTGGAGATGCTCTTAGGCCATGGTCCAAAACTTTTTATTCTCATTCCCAAATCTGATATGTTCTACTCCATATAAAGGGCACTTTTGGACCACTAAACCATTTTCATTCTATGCGACAGTCATGCGGCTCGTGCTGATTGTCATTTTGAAAAATGCTCGGTCCCACGCAAGAGGGTGCCGCTGCTTACGCCGCTGGTCATGCCAAGGCAGGTGCAGCAGTAGGAGACGCCAAACGCCGAGTTGCTCTCTACAATGGACTGATGAGATGGCTACCGCATTGCTGAGAATTTGTTTCGAAGAAGCTAGCGTTGCTCGTCGCATCTCGAAGGCAAAGACCAACAAGGAGAAAGAAGGGGCTTGGCGAATTTTCGCGGCAACCCTACGGGCGTGACAATCACGGTGAAGCAGCTCCGCAGCAAATACGCGAAGCTCAAGACCGAGAACCGGAAGCACGCGGACGAGATTGGTCGCACGGGCAACAACGATACGCGTATGAAGCCCCCCTCTTACATGCCTATTCTTTTTGACTGATTTGCTGGCCGCGGCGGCATTGCAAGCGAAGTCCTCCTCGACACAGACAACGTCCCCGCCGATGTCGACGAAACTGACGACTTCGAGGACGCTGTCGCAGTCGCTACTGGCAACGAATCTGGTGCAGCCCGGAAGAAGCGACGGGTTGACGCTCTCGGAAAAAGCCAGAGCGGCGTTACTCTTCCTGCTCGTAAGGTAGGTTGCAGCGTGACGGCAATAGCAGAGGCGATGAAAGCGGGGGGGCCTGACATCGACATCGCCCAGCTGCTTCAGACCCAGCACGAGGAGAACGTCGCTCTGGCGTCGGCATGCAGCGTCAACAGAGCGTGCTGCTCAAAATGCTGGTCAAAGCCGTTGTTAAACCTTAGCTCAGCCAAGACTGAATGGGTTTTACGAGAAGAAAATACATTTACAATGGTAGGAAATTATCTCATGCGTTTTTTACCTTTACGTTTTTATTGTTTTTAGTTCCTTGTGCCGCAATTGCTGCGTACCACGCACGAGATAGGCTGATGTTTCTGATTTTTTTGTGGATGGTAGCAAATAAGTATGGTGATGTCACGAATAGATGTCACAAGACAGACATCAGCTAAATTGTAAAGTGCAGCAAGTTCGCTTGGAGCCACTGACTGGTGAATATAGTGTATTGGAGAATACGTCAGAGTTCCGAACCTTCCATTGATACGTCCTACCATCTCATTGGCACTGTCTGCTTAATGCTGGTATTCCTGTACACGAGTAAGAGAAGGAACACCAATCTGGATTAAAACCACATCTTGGCGGCGTTCAGGGTACAGAGAAGAAAGCGTTCCATCGCCAGCAGTTTTACCTCTCCAATGCTTTCTAAGCTTTTCACTTCACCAGTTTTTTCCTCATTTTCTTGGCCACTCGTATTCTGTCCGTAATCATATTCTTCAGAGGATTCTTGCGAACCAGGAGAAGTTGGTAGCATTTGGTCCATCTCACTGACATTGGTGCTGTTTAAATACTCTTCATCCACTAAAATGGTCTCGAGCTTCAAAGTGTCGTTACTCATGGTGGTAATTGATTTTAGACAAGCTAAATGAAAATTTGGCGTGTGAGGAAGAACTAAATCATGCGACGAGGTTTTACGGCATCGAGATGCATTGATTGATGGAACCGTCTTCGATCCCTATTGTGCTCTAATAATCAACGCAGGAAAGACGTTGAGACTTACGTTTGTTACTCGAGTCCATGAGGTCCCGTTTTCACGCTACACATGCGTACTAAAGCGTCTGCAACGGGATATTTCGTCGTCACGACGGAGTCTCCTGCTTTGCGCATTTTCTCTAACATGACAGGTAATAACAAGTGGATAAACTCGGGTCGTTGCAGCAAAAAGCCCGCTAATACTTCATCGAGCAAGGTCGGGTAATTGCATGGATAATACGCCGGAAAGAGAGTTGTAATTTCCTGTACAAAACTCGACGCAAATCCGGAACGAGTACACCGATTCGTGACATGATTACTCACGACTTTGATCCGGACTTGGCGGCTCATATGCACATCGACACGATCTACAAGTCCTTGTGGCACCAATTTGGCTACATCGAAGCCAAATCGAAGCAAATCGAGCCCCGAAGTTGCCATTTCTTCCGTTCGTCGTCCTGTTCGTCATCTTCTCTTCAACGATCGATTCATCACTCCTCCTCCATTGGCATCCGTTCTTCCAGTTCGGAAATAAAAGTCATACATGGAACGTTTCACTCGTGACTCGCGTCGCCATGTCCATTGCGATGCTTGATCTCTCCATTCGTCACAGCAATTTCATGCGTCGCCCGACCTTCGCGTGGTTTCTCTTCACTACTATTTTCACTTTTCGTCGCAAGCTAATCATCGTGAAAGACTGGCGCGGTCCCTGCCGTCCCCTCAACCGAGCCATGCCTTGGTTCGTCATTTGTCGTGAGACTACTGATACTAATCGAAGCGCTTCGATGCGTCCGCTTGGTGTTGCCATCAACTTTCACGCGCTTGTGTTTACTCTCGTCACTTGAGTTGTTTTGGATACTGAGTGCGGGTGCACCTCCAATTTAGAAAATATGGGGGACGGACACAAAATACAACTTGAGAATCGTTCTTCGTTTGAGAATCGCTCGCAAGCCATTCTCATCTGAAAATGGATTTGGAGGGTTAGGGTAAATTTTCACCAATGAGCGTCAGCTTTTTTGAGAATGAGAATGGCTGCGTTTGGACCAGGGCCTTATCGAAAACTGTTGCTTTTTCACCTTTGTGTCATAGTACTGTTTGATTTAGCAGATGAATAATAGAGTGAGTACCACAGTAGTGGTACAAATCAATACACAATTTTCGATAGCTTTTGTTTTACAGTATAATTGTACCATGTTAAAAAAAAGATAATTTTTGGGTAGTTCCGGAAGTGGGAGCGGATACTGTATTTTTTTGCTTTGCAGGTCCCGTGTAGTGTTCTGCTCGGTGAGCAACCGTGAGATCGTGTGATGCCACCAACCTCAGCCCTACGCATTTTTATTGGAAAATACCTATCGGAGTAAAATCTCCCACAAGTATTTTAAATAAAAGTCTGTTTGGCTGCTCCGCTTGGTGACGCTGCTTGTTAAAAGGGAGTAGACCCGACAATTATGAATTGTGACGGTGAGACGGCACTCTCCATGGCGCAGGCTCTTGGAGACGTAGAGGTAGTCAAGTTCTTAAAGCCAGTAAGCTCGTAATAGTGTTGGAGTCATCAAACGCTTCGTTCTTGGCAGAATTCGTCCATTGTTACGGCCTCGAGTTTGCGTTTTAGCTCCCGGGTCAAGAGACACATTTGTCGCACTTATCGAGCGCCAACCAACTCTGTATTTGTTCAAAAGTCTCTTTATCCATGTTCGCAGAAGCAATTTAACTACACCAAAGCTCAATTGGTTTTCGTCAAATGTCCAAATAGAATCAGAAATGACCAAATTATTCACACATTTTCATAAATAGTACTTACCCTCCGTCCGAAAATATAAGAACGTCGCCTGTTTATCGGATGTCCGGAAATATAAGCAATAAGTTCGATTATTTTTATTCGCTATCTACACAGACGAACTTACAAAATGTTGGCATCAAGACAGCTTCAGTAGGTTGAACGGGCACACGAACCTTCTGGCTTGTCTCACCATTTGCAGTGCGGTGGTTGAGTGTGCGGCCGAGACATCGCAGTGGGTGGACTGCAACCCGTCCCACTGGGCGGGTAGCAGTCCACGGAGATGGAGGAGCTGAAACAGCGTATCACAGAGGCGCGCGAGGCTAGCAAAGAGCAAGAGCAGACCCGGGATGCGGGCCTGCAGGTTACCAAGACTATTCAGCGACTATCGATCTTTCCCTACAACGAGGATGCCCCCCTTGGCGCATGGCCAGAGTCATCACACAACATTTTTCGTCTTATCACTCTTCATGGCCGTAAAGCATTGGACCATTTCCGTAAGCAGCATCCTGAGACATGTTTTTACTACCTTTTTACGTGGCTCAGTATTTCTTCTCAGGCGGGATCTGCAGGTTAATTTTCCTTGCCAAAAAGTCTTGTGGGGTGACGACGGCCGCAGATAGCGGCGGCTGACTGCCGTTCATTTGGTTCTTGTTCGTTAGTCCTATCGCATCGTAGGCCTCGACCACAAAAGCTAATCAATTACAGATATTCTGAGCACAAAGTCAAGTCCAGAAAAAGAATCACAACATTTACCTGCAGATGGAAATAAAGGAAATACGTTGGAACTCATTTGACGCATTTTCTCCGGGCTAATTAACGTCCATAACGTATGGCGCAATAATATTCGACATGTTCGACCTACATTCTTGACGATAAAAGTGTAAGCAGATTCCTGCATTTTTTTCGAGCGCTGTAGCAAGATGTTGTTAACAAACATAGCACCAAACGGTAAAGACATCGACATTTATCTACCTCAAGCTTCAGTTTTAACTCGGAGATCTCGACTGCTTCGGACGTTAGTAGGCGGGCACTGTACGGACGACACAGTACCTTGTCAAGCGTCTCCTCCACGGCACCAACTGGCGTCCTTTGGCTTTTACCGGCCACTCTTCGTTGTCGTCACGAGTTTTACCCAAGCCGCCGTTATTATATCGAATGGGAATCGTTCAAAATGTTTTTTTTTTCTCGACGGGGGCTCTTATTTGGTCCAAGACCTGGATTTCGCTCTTAACTATGCTGTCAATCACTGAAGTTGCCTTTGTTGGATGTGAAGGCGTGACAATGGGCCTGGCTCTCTCGTTTCAAGGTCTTGGGATCGCTACGTCCAAATCTTTTACCATGTGGCTTGGCCATGATCTTTGTCCCACGATTACATCGACAATTATCCATGAAGATGCCCAGGTTGTTCGAGATCAAGTCATGGGCGCTGCAGCCGTCTGGGCGTTTATTAATCTTCTCTCGGCACATTCGTTTTCTCGATCGAAACTCGAAGCGCAGCAATTACGAACGTTTGGAGGATATAGTAAACGAGGGGGACGTGCACTGGCCATCACGTCGCTTGTCTTACTTGTACTCGCCATTCTTACCGGTGGTACTACAGAACCGGTATCAATACTGCACCCTTGCCAGTGGTGAATATTCAATGATAAAAAATATTCTTTTGAAGCCGTCCATGAACAAGTCCATTCTCTGGTTCCTTACCGTAGTGATTGTGTCGGCCCGCTGTAGCGCTGAGTCGATCCCTGCCACAAGCGAAACCTCGGGGCTTGCTGTGTCTCATAGTACTCAAGCTCATGAGCATGACAAGCACAATATTCGAGGAAACGATGAGCGAGAAATTTTCCCTATCGAATCGTTCATATCGTCAGTAAAGGCTAAGCAAACATGATGGACGTAACTGATATTAAAGAACTCAACAAAGTACTTGCTACATGGATGGAAACATTAGGAATCGACATCGATGGTATCGTACTCGTCACGAAAGCGTTAAAGTCTGCTTTTCCGCACTTCAGCCTTAACAATCTCGAGTGGATGATTCTTGGAAAAGTATATTTTGGAAGAGATGGGAGTAGTACTGATTACAAAGTTTTGTCCTCTACACAACTGTTTAAGGAGCTGAACATGAAAATCACTAATACCGTGGAGATCACGAAATGGTAAAGGAGGCTCAATTATTTTCACGTCCGAGCTAAAGTGGTTTTTGGGAAGATGCTCTGGCTTATACAAAATCGGAATGAACTCAGTCTACACCCCGCGGATGCTGCTAAAATGGCTTTTGGGAGCGAATACTTGGAAACAAGAAAGTTGCCGACCGCTAAAGAGATATTACGAGCTGTGGGAAAACAGAATGTTAACAGAGATCTTGTGGAGTCTATGGCAAGACAAGGACTCAAGAAAACGTAAAGCGCCTTCTGTTCGAGGACCTCTCGCAATCGAATCGCTTACGTCGTCAGTAAAGACCGCCGATGAGTTCTCTTCCTCGCACTAAACATGCAGATATTATGATGGACGTATCTGAAATTAAAGAACGCAACACGGTACTTGCTACACGGATGGAAAAATTAGGAATCGACATCGGTGGTGTCGTATTCGTCACGGAAGCGTTAAAGTCTGCTTTTCCGGGCTTCAGCCTTAACAGTCTCGGGTGGATGATTCTTGGGAAAGCATATTTTGAAAAAGTCGGGAGTAGTACTGATCACAGAAGCTCAGACTGTAGTTTTCTAGGGCATGGTTACGGTAAAAACAAGTTGGGTCGGTATATAAAATGCGGTTCTCTTGTCTTGATGTTTTTTCGTGAGCGAGATGCCGTGGGTGACCTGCAAGTTGATGCAAAAGAGTGGTGGATGTCATTGTCCACGTTGCTACTCGCCATGTTTAGCCGGTTGCTAGTAGTCTCCTGGATAAAAATCTCGTGGCGTGGGATATGCTTCAATTTGTTTCTCGTAGTCAAATCTATCCGTCGGGTGTTGCTTTTGGGGTTGCGAGTACCAACTTTGTGCCCTCAAACGAAAGCGCCGAGAGCTACGATGACTCGAAAGCTACAGCTAACAAAGATTCAAATGGTTCATGCGTTAACAACGTTTCATTTTTCGCTATGGTTTTTCTCGCTCTATTTTCTTTATCATGACGTAAGGTCTGGCGTATGTGTTGCCAACTGTAGTGGAGCTCATTGCACTAAACCCAGTCTTAAAGCGCCTGTGAAACTCAGTCCGAGGGCCTAACGTGCTGTTGCTTGTGATGGAGTCGCTTCAAATGAAAAAAATGCAATACTCTTAATTCTTGCTGAACGCTACATCGAAACGAGAAATCGAGGCTGCAACTGCGTCCTTGTTGCCGCCACACGGTAACGCTGACACCTCAGTTCGATAAATGGGTATCAAGTGGCGTAGCATAGAGATTCTCTGGTCTACTTGGTGAACAAGTCGTTCGCTAGTGACCCTGTTTTCGGTCAAATAGTGTGACGGAGTGCCTCTGTGTCAATTCACGTCTTGAAAAGGTTTCGATATGTAGTCACGCGTCGCAAGTACTGTTTGGATATGCAAGCACGGGGAAAAATGTTTTCAAAATATTGAAAACCATGGTGTACGCCAATACCATTCAATTGATTGAAGCACAGTTACAACGTCTCCACCACCTGCTTCCCGACATCTCACCATCCTTCCTTGCCTGCATGGAGGCACGTTGGTACTCTTCCCGGCAGGTGTAAAGTGACTGTGAACGCGGCAGTGTTTTCACAAACAATCGCTTCGAGGCCGTTTGGAACCATCCCAAACAAATATGCTTGGGCGAAAGCGCCGGATGGATCTGTCTTTCCTCGAGGCGATATTCGCTTATCAGACGTCTTTTCTTCGCTCTTGCTTGCTACGCACGGAAGAAACTGTCACTAGCCTTCTGGCTGACGCGGGACCTGTTGTCACAAACGTGTGCACGGGGTACTGAGCCCAGACGGCGTCGGTGGTACATGTACGACTACGCGAACTCAAAGTATGTGATATCTCATGGCGTCGCAACTTGCAGAAGCGAAAATGATTTTCGGCTGCTGTTGCTAGTGATGAAAAAAACCTGATGTGCTCAAGGATTGCAGGCGGTTTTTGACAAGTGCGATACTTTTTCTGGTCCTTCGTCTCGTCGTTCCGTTCGCAGAAGAGGTTGAAAGTGCTGATAAAGACTGGAAAGCCAAGCTTCAACGAGTATTAGCTGCATGCTCAGTGACTTTGCCTCAGTCAGTGGGTCCAATGTCCTCGGTACGCTTTCAATTGTCCAGGTTTCTCGAACAGGATGAGCTCACACAAGGGGAAAAGACGTTTTGGGTCTACGAGGTGGCAAGCTAGCCTCGGCCCTACAATATCGTGGCGTAGCTCATATGGCTAGACTAGGAGATTTGATGCCAGAGTACGAACATTATTAAGAAAATTCGTCGTAGCACTGAAGCTGCAGTGGAAAAACGAGACAAAGTTCGTTTATTTCTATTCGCCGGATGAGCTTAGAAACTCACATGCTTTGCTGTACACCCGGTAGCTGCAAGGCAAAGTGCTGGGGAGTAACCCGTTCATCTCAACGAGCTGCTGCTTGTGCAAATGCGGAATGATGTACCTGTTGGAGCCGTCGGCGTTCATACTCGCTTCGAAGACGGATTGAAGCGTCACGAAAACGCGATCGAACGCGTGATACGACAGCTCTTTGAAGGCGGCATCAACGTTGTCGACCAGTTCTTCAATCGTCCTAGACCGCTTCTTGTGCTGAAGTGACTGAAGAGAGGCAAAAAATCCCAGATCAAGAACATTGTAGTCGGGGGAGTTCGGTGGTTGTGGCTGAATGGTGATATTCCAGTCGTCCAACGAACACGCGGCGCGAACCTCTGAATCGGTCTCGACCACGTGAGGTTTTGCATTGTCGTGTTGTAAGATCACTTGTTTTCCAGATGGCCAAACCTTTTTGATGCGAGGAATGACCATCCGGCAGATCGCTTGGCGATAAACGTCGCGATCAACTGTATAGCTTTTCAGCTCGTATGTGCCAGCCGCCCTATTCTTGCTTGAACGCTCGGCAGGTTCATAGACAAAAATGGCCACAACCCAATTTTCCCGTCCCACAGACGATGGGTTTTGGCGTTCCAACGAGGACGGGCAATAGCAACAAGAAACATGACCTTGACGATGTAGTTTTTGTTCTTGACGGCTAAGCAGGGCTCTTTTTCGTGCTCCCACTAGGTAGTAGCGTTGCTTGTTCTTCATTATATAGAACCATTTTTCATCGATATGTACGTACTCGAACATTGCGCTGAACAACAGTCTGGTGCAGGGTCCGGGCACGACAAAACGAAGCGCAAAACGGACACGTGCCACACGCTGATCGGTGGTAAGAACCGGCTTCGCCGTTGCTGAATGACAGCGAAACACGCCAGCCTTAAAATAGTCATGAAGAGTCGATTTTGGTATACCAAGGGAACTCGCTAATGTCCGAATATCCGTTCGCTCTTCAAGCGGGATAAGTTCGATAGCATGGTTGAGTTCGCAGCTGAACTCGTCCGTCAGGCGCGACGTGCGACCGCTTCTGCCCTTCCTTCCACTATCGTAGTTAATAGCTCGTCCCGCCTTGATGTCTGCAACTGCGCGCCGCCATACTCGTGTGATTTGTGCGTCGCAGCACTTGTGTTGTATGGCACACTCTCGTATAGCACCGATTGGCGGCTCTAGTTCGATGGAGACGCTCAGAAGAAAAGAAACAACTTCTCCGCGCTCCGTCGGAGTGAGATTCTTGCGTTGTTTACGAGTCGTCAGGGCCATAGAGGCTACTTTATGGTTTTGGCGAAAAGGAAAGTAGTGCAGGCGTCGGGGATTCAATTTTCGACCGCGTGTATCTTCACTTCTAGAAATTAAAAATGAGTGGGATAAGTACCATCAGAATGACCAAAAACGCATGGGTATTTTCATCCAATCAGATATGGAATCCGACAAAAAATGTTCTTAATCGAGACTTTTTCATTCGAACCTTCTTATATTTTCGGACGGAGGAAGTACAAACTATCACAAACGGTTTTGAAAGTGTATAACTGTCAACATCATCAGCCAAACAAAAAAACTATCGAGCGGGATTTAGCCTCGGCCGTGGTGCTGGCGAGTTTTTTGGGCAAAATACCGTTGCAACTCTCTCGGTTCTTCGTCTAGTGCTGCATGTGACTGTCGCTCTACTATTGAGACTCGGCGTTGCATCCTTTTCAACGTGCAATTGCCAATAATTGGGTGCGCCTTTTATTTTACGTCGACGTGAGCAAGAAAGTGGGGGACGAGGAAGAGAT
Organism: Sclerospora graminicola; assembly: GCA_001887855.2. NCBI lineage: Eukaryota > Oomycota > Peronosporomycetes > Peronosporales > Peronosporaceae > Sclerospora > Sclerospora graminicola. The sequence goes on along the minus strand of MIQA02011412.1, from coordinate 67,607 downwards.
TGTGACGCTTCCCCACTTTTTGCTTCAAGTAGAGGAAGCCTTGCCGCGAATGTGGACGATGAATTTTTCAGTTCTGGCTTTGCTGCAAGTGCGTCCGCGCTGCCAGTTGGTGCCTTATTTACGATTGAGAAAACGCGGCAGCATTCGCATGGAGTGATTGACAGTTATTTTCAACTAGCGGATATGGTGCTCGACTCGTATTTAGTCTTTAGTAATGATACGGTCCTGTGGATACCACCTCCAGTCCTTACGGTACGAGCGGATGTAGGAGAGGAGACAGTTGATCAAGTGTCTAAAATCACAACGACCTCCAGTAATAACCAATGGTCAGCTCCATTTCGAATGGGCTCAGATGCTACGCGGCAGCAGGAAACGCGCATTTTTCTTGACGCGTTGGACGCAATGGAAATCAAATTGGTAATTGGTGTCAAGAAAAACGAAAAAACACAACGAGACGACGCTGAACGAAAAGACAAGTTGTTCAAGTGGTCAGTCATGATACGTTATGACTTTTTGAACCAAGGACATTTGGAAGTGACTTTGAATTATAATCTCGTCGATGTACCGTTGCTAAAAGACGGAAGAATAGAAGAAAGCGAGGAAGACATGCCGCCAGTATTACTGGACACTAGCGTTGCATTTAATTGGGTAACACTAATGGTAATTGGTTTCTACCAGGCAAGTCATACTCGAATGTCTTATGCAACTACGTTATTGACATTTTCTTGATGTAAGCAGGTGCTCAAGTTTTTATTCAAATGGACGGCAGTTGCAATCGAAGCTGCTCAGCATCTAGTGCACTTACAGCAACACAAATTACGCTTGCTTTAACCAAAAAGGCGGCGAATGATGTTTGGTTCTGGTTTGTCTTGACTGTGAATCTCGTGTCAACGATGTGTCTCTTAGGGACGTGGCGGCATGCTTATCGAGTGTCGTTAAGTTATACGTTAAGTTTCACATTTACCTGCTGCTGTGTACTGCAATGGGGCAGCCTCGTGCGGTATTTTCATGTAAATACACGCTTTCACATTCTCGGGCTTACATTGCTAAGAGGTTTGTCACATGTTTTCAGTAGATAGATCTGAAGCCTAAATTAAAAGCCTCGATAAGTAATAGAGAAGATTCAATCTCAATCCATACTCACGTATACCAAGGACAAAAGCATACTCATGCACGTACGTTCTTTCTAGCAAAAGACGATATCGAATACACATCAATTTTGAAAATAGTATTGTTTAGACGAGTACCATTTGTAGCAGGTACGACGAATAATTTTGGTCATTGCTGATTCTATTTTGGACATTTGACGAAATCAAAATGAAGCATTGGTGATATAAGCGATAGATCGTCATTAATTCAAACTCTTCCAACTTGATTGTGATGTTATACTTTCTTATGTAAAAGTATAACAAACAACGTAAGCTACCAAGTCGACGTACTGTAGAGGTCGGATACAGGGAATTCTTAGTTGAAAAAACGTAGTAGTAGTAGTAAAAGGTAGTCTATTTAGTCTTATATACTATTAGCTGCTATAAATGTTCGCATTTCTGCTCTTATGTTCTCACATCTGTTCGTCGTCCGCTTGTTATCTAATAAAAGTGCGGTCTGGCGCTCCATGAGATTTCCATCAATTTCCAACAGACATTCCAAGCATATCTGCAACTGCATTCCTTGTATTCTCAATCCAGCTCTGGATTTCTCATATTCTGCAACCGCCCTGATCTGCTCCATAGTATTCTTCCAAACAAACTCTGTAAATTGGTACTTATTCCATTTTTCCTGTTGAAACACCACTAAGTTCCGGATTCTCCATATCCATGTTGTTCCAATTGAGCAAATTGCCCACCACAAACGCTCCACTTGTGTCATGCACTCCTGGGCTTGTCTGTCACATCTTGCCGTGAGTCTTTTCTCAAATTTCCTTGAAATAGGTGGTGCCTGTCTTTGAGCCACCTCTGTCTTGAAATGTTGTACTGTGTCGAGCGGTACCGCCCAACCATGCCAATAACTTAGAAGCCGGGCCCAAAAAGATTGGGCCCGCTTACACCCCCACACAATATGTGTGACCCCTTTCCCCTCTGCCCGGCACTCTTTATCGAGGCGGCAGGCGTTATCGACCTCGTACCCAGGATAAAACACATTTAGCTGGTGCGTGGCTACTCGGTACACGACCCAAGTCTGGTAGTACGTCAACATATTACCATGCTTCCAGAGTTCCTTGATTGATTGTTCTTGAGCCTCGTATCCCCAGTCTTCATATGCGTTCTTCGTCTCCCATGTCTCCAGAACTCCATGCAATGTGTGCAATGTACTTAAAATATAATCCACGAAACGAGCGACGAAAGTGATATTGCGTGGTTCTCCTGTTTGTGTCCCCGTTCACTTTCCATGGGTAACAATTCACTTGTGGATTTGCCTTGAAACTTATTACTTCCGTATCTTGTTCCACATCGTTCTGTCTGCGCTTTTTCCCTTGCTCATGCTTGATTTTCCACGTGAAGCCGTCCTGTGTTTGTTCGTAGGTCCATTCCTCTCCCGTTATGACGTCTCGACCTCGTATCCATCCCTTCTTTTCAGCAGTCCAGCACACTTGTCTTAACTTGGGCGGGCATGCGATTAATCGTAAAGGCGGAACTTGGCCAATGTGTTGCCCTATACCCATCTTTGGCGAGCATACTATCAGCGTCGCTAGCCACCGTAACACCTTCACCTTGGTATGTCCCTTGTCATCATTCATCCGTGCCTTCCACTTGTAGGTATTCAACCCGATCCGCCATATTCTGTGTTGCCTAATGGAGGATCTCTCGATGTGGTCATACTTCCGGGCTGATACCTTCAATCCCGTTGCTTCGAGTATCCACGGATTATTCCACCACTGGAAGGTTCCCCAGAACGCCATTATCTCCTCCGACATCGCATTGTGCCATGATAGTCCCTTGTCTTGCAGCGTCATTGTTACTATGTCTCCGTTTTTCACCACTGATGTGGGAAACATTTCTGTTTGTTTGATATACGTTAGTTCATCCGATAAAACCGTTTCCACATACCTTTGAATTTTTTCTTCGTCCTCTTTGTTCGGTCCTAAACATTGTGCCAAGGTACGTAAGGTCATCCCACACATATTACCTTTGTGTACTGGTCTTGTATCAAATTTCCTGGTTTGTGGAGATAGGAAACCTTGTACTGTTGCTAGACTGAAAAACTTGCTGTAGATTCGCCAGGCCAGTGAGTACTTGTTTGCTGGTTCCATCATCCAACATGCCGCTTCTTTCACGTATTGTATGTGAATGGCCAGAGGTATAGAAATCAGTCCTAATCCCCCCGCTTGTTTGGGTGCGTAAACCAGGTTTGGCGTCATTTTATGTTTTGTTTGCCCTTCCTCCCTTATCCAATGAAGTTGTTGTCGTATCTCTTCATCACGATTCCTGGCGTTGCCCGTTAATTCGGATATACCACTTGGTGCATTCTTTGGGTTGTTGATGATTTATTGTCTCCTGCTGCATCGTCAACTTCACTTCTTCATTGGGTCCGATGGAACTCTAGGAGTTTCACTTCTGTCCATATCCACCTGCGAAATTGCTCCTCTGATATGTAAAAACGATCGAGCCTGCTTGCCGATTCTCCACGCCAAAAGGTGTACGGAATGTCTACCGAAAGCTGTTTTTCCATCCACACGTTATAATGTACCAGTTGTGAATCATACAGTCTTCTTCTCTTCAGCAATTTCGCGAGTTCTTCACACTCCGTACGCACTTGTGCAGTTGTCCCGTTCCGATCCAGTTGGGGGTCTTCCACACAGTTAAAATCACCACATAAAATAGTAAATTCGTGCGTTGTCCGAAACCATTTGTCGAGTTCCAAGTAAAATAGTCCTCTGTTCGCTCCTGTGTCAGCGGGTCCATAGATATTTAAAATGTGCCAGTTGTCATACTTTATACCTATTGACCGCGTCGTCCATAGCTGTTCCTGCCAGGGTGAAATATGGTGGGCATATTCTGGAAAGATTAATATTCCCACCCCTGATGCTCGAGTAGTACCAACACTCCAAAAGGCTAAATGATGCTCTCCATCCGTGTATTGATTCACCCTTTCCCACATCTTCGTTAGGGTTTTGGCTTCTTCTATTGATGCGACATGCGTTTCCTGAATTAGGATCCCCACTACTGCCGAGTTGCGATGATCTTTAATCCATGCCTGCATCCAGTGTAGCCGCCTTTCCTGGGTGAATCCTCGAACATTTTAGATAATCCATGCGACCTGTCTTGGGTGCTGATGCTTCTCTTGTTTCCGTAACTTTACTTGCGATTTCCATTGCTGATTGTTGGATTTTAGTGTGTCCGCGTAGGAGACTTCTAGTCGCTTGCCATGCGTGTCCTGTTGACGAAGCAGTTTTTCGGCTTTACCTATTGCGTAGCCCTTAGTATCCAAACGCCAGAGACCCCGGCTGGGATATTCTTGGTTGGTCTTCTCTTTCTTGGTCAATTGTTACTGCTGATAACATAAACTGATGAAGTGCTTCCCATTCTCTTGCTGATGACATTTCACAGTTAGACATTAGCTCCTTGTACTTTCCATTTACCTTTAACGCGTGGATATGTCTCTTCAACTTAACGACTATCGTATCGTCTAGTGCTGCGTCTTGACCCACCATAGCTGCAATAGTCGCACCATAAATATAGGCTAGTGTTAATACTTTACTTACCTGATGCCTCCTTTTGGGGGCTACTAGCTTCACCAGCGGATTTTGCCCGTATGCTGCTCTTCGAAGTTTCGCCCATTCCGTGGCGCTGTTTCTCACCTTTTCCTTCTGTTTCTCATTTTGCAGTATATTCACCCGCTCTTCCCACTCCTTGAACTCACTTGCTGGCACTGGTGCTAGTTTGTCCTGTTTTCCTTGGAAGACCATCTCCTCCCAGCACTGTTTCCTCCAGTCCCGAGCTAAGATGACAAACACATCATTATGCAATAATTCCAATACCTTATGAGGGTGCGTGAAGTGTCCAATCAGGTGTATAATCGCGTCTCTGTCCGCTTCCACCGCTTTTTTCCACTCCTTCGTAGTTGCTTCAACTCTTGGAATAAATGCGCCTTGTTGCTCCTTCCATGCCATCGCCATTTCGTTCCATGCCGTCTGCCAACCTACTTCTTCTCCCCGAGATGCTTCACGTCGATTACTTACCTGAGCCAATTAGTCATATAATTCGCGTGATACTAATTTCTTCTCGCCTTGATTCACGTCTGAAGTCTTTTCCCCGGAGTCTTCCATCCACCCGTCCCCTGTCCGTTTTTTTTCTCTTTCGAGGTTTCGCCGGCGTCATCATAATGTTCGTGTCGCCGTCACTTGAATCTACGTATTCCGAAACCTGAGTTTCTCCTCCGGATTGACTGGTTCCTGTCTCTTGTTCCCCTTCTAATGCGGATACCCCCCTCAGATGATTGTACCATGTTGTTAACTCCCGTTCAGGTATGTCGAATTATTGGGCAATTTCCGCACGCATTCCTCTGTTAGTGATGGCGGCCTCTAACAACCTAATCTGTTCAACTTCTGGTCTCCAAGTCACGCTTCTGTGTAGCATATCTAATAACCGTCGTGCATGTGGGGAGCCTTGGCGAATCAAAGTGTCCATTTGCCACCTAAAGACATGATGTATTCCACCATCGTCCCGTCGTTCGTTCATCCGCACTATGTCACGAATGTCATTTTTGTCTTCTGTCCTTTCCACAGTTCTCCCTTCCCCCTTGTCCATACCGTTATCCTGTTGTTCTCCCCGAGATGCTTCGTCATAACATGTCATCATCGTATTTGTCTCTGACTCCATAGATTCATCTTGGTCTTGGGGTTCTTGATCTCCTGTTCCGTCTTGTCTCCACCCATGCACATACGCTTGATAATGGGCTTGTTGGAAATGTAGTACTATGGGTAGTTTAGTCGAGTCAGTACCCGCTTGTTCCTTCAAACTGGTGACTCGTTGAATACACGTGCTCATTGTTATTGGAAATTCCCCACATGCTGCGTACTTCCTTTTCTTGAAGATCCTGGTTTCGGGGGCGTAATGTATTGCTCCGAGTGTCCATCTCTGCTTATCACAAAAATGTCCCGTTGCAGAAACTTTGAATTTTCATTTTGAACGGGCAATGGTGTAGTGTGTACTGTATGTGAAAAATTATTCAGAAATTGAAACCATAAAAAATGTATCAGGGACAGCATGTAAACATGAACTAATGTCAAGCTTTTTTCAACCGATAAAAGCCGTCTAGCGTTAGCTGACTGACTTTCCTTCGCTTCCTCGGTAGTCGTGGCTGAAAACGCATGAGCGGACTTGAAGGTACAGTGAACGATGTCGTTGTTTCCCGAGGAAATGGCTGAATTCTATTAGATGCTTCGCATCGCCGCCCACAGACCTGTTGAACATCGTCGCTGGAGTCAAAACAACCATCCTTTAGCTCGATGACTCTGTCCGAGGATGGCTCGCTTGTTGCAACGGATGTAACTGATGGCATAAGCAACAATCGCTCATTTACGAAAGAGTTGCTATAGGTGTCTATAAGCGAGCAGTCTCGTTTAACCGAACGTCGATGCTTCCATTGAGGCTACGAAGAAGATAAAAAGATGTTAGGGCGTCAACGGTAACGTAAAAGCGTAAACAGCTCATTCACCTTAATTGTACTCGTGTGACGACCACTCGTATTTAAGGTTGAAGGTTTCAGCGTTGGTTCAATATTACGTGCGTGGTTGAATGCTATGTCAACTCCGTCTAACCACAGAAGACCACGGCTTCCGTCAGTCTACTGTAGAATCCTACTCTGTCATTTGAACGCATCGTATTCACTTACCGCTTAATGAACCGTCGCTATTATAAAATGGAGAGCCGTTCACTGCTTCATTTTCCAAGAAGCCATTAGCTTTTTCTACAAAAGAAGAGCTTGAAAAGTTACTTTGTTTCTGTGCGCTGTAACCAACAGATGTGTTGGTAGCTGTAGGTATCAAAGCGGGCGGAGAGGCATAAATAACGTCTAAAAGACGTAAAGTTTAGTTGCTACATTATCACCTTGAAGTCAATGAAAAAAAAAGAGACGACTCACTATCAAAAACCTCCGATGCTTCGTCCCGAATCTGATTCACTGAATGTTACGTCGAAATTAACACTCCTTCTCTCACTCTTCGTCCAAAGTCAAAACAATCCTTACCATCCGTAATATCTTCCCAGCTACACGACTGCATGCATTGAGAAGCTTGTGTCGCAGTGTCTTGTTCTTCACCTATAGACAGCAGCATCCCAAAGTTAAAAAGTAAGAAGAGATTCTTTAAATCACCAATCTTGTAGTTCGTCGAACCGTAAAAGTCTTGGCTCGGGTTAATATCCAAGCTGTCCATATCCGTTGCATTCTATGCAGTAACGTTACAATCGTGTTCACTATTACATCAAACAAATATCGACGTTAACGTACGTATTCAACAAACGATGTGAGCTGTTCTTCCATGTTCAGACTGTCCCGTTCGCTATCTCCAACGTTGTAATCACTTTTATCACTGCTTGGGCTCATCTTTTTGCCGTTCAGGAGCTTGCGCTTACGCTTACGTGCCAGTACCATTGCGGACGCCGACAGTCGCGTCTTCGATGACACTGAGTTCCTGCTCGGCTGCTCCACCTCGTCACGTTGAATGTGAGAATGATGGTGCCAAGTGCGGGCGCCGCTAGTCCTACGAAAGTCGGCAGAAGCGCTGGCTGGGTTTAGCGCTGGCACATGCGGAAGATTTGCATGTATGGGGGACATCATAGCAGACGAAGGACTCTGGGTGGGGCAACTCTTATCCTATACATACAATTTGAACATAAGTTTCGGCTAGAAACAGGCGCGAGTTTTGAAAACATTCAGGAAAGTGACACCCTTACAGTTATCAAGTGTATTCATCTTATGGTAGTCACTATTTCAGACTGACTGAATATATTACAGAAACGGTAGAGTCAGTAGCCCAAATGTGGCCAGAAAGACAACTGTATGAGATTAGTCCTCTCAGTACATCTTTTCATCGCTTGGGTCGAAGCCACTGTTCAGAGCTGCCCGGAACTCATCGTTCGCACGCAACAACTCGGCGATCCGTTCATAGCATTCAGGGTCTTTGCGGAGTAGAAAGATGAAACACTCCGTGTCAAGCTTGCCCTTGATCGCAGCCAGCCCCATTGCCTTCTTAGTCTAAACGAAATGAACAAAGACAAGATCAATGTTAGTTCGTAGCTTTAACAGACGCAACTATGACAGTGGAGAAAAATGTACCATGGTATGCACATATTCCACCACTAGGTCTTCCATAAGTTCAGCAGTTTCATCGAGCGGTTCAGCTTCGTCACCAAAACCGAACAGCATATGCTTAACTTTGGCATAAACGAATAGTAAACAACACGTTACTATCTCCGTCTTTTCTAAAGCCAAGAACTTAGAACCTACTGCTTTCCACAAGCTCTCCTCGCACAATTGGCTTTAGTTGGACTGCTTGAACAGCGTCGGATTCAGAGCCTAATCCATTTAAAGCAATCGCTGCGTCTCCATCTGTTGCTAGACGTTTGACAGGGGAAATACTTGCCTTCGCCCCACCATTCACATCACTGGTTTTCCGCTTGCGCGGCTTCGGCACCGCCTTCTTCTTGATGCTATTTGTGTTCATTATTGGGTAACTTAGTGTCAAACAAATATTCAATCCACGGTTCTTATTGGACAAAACTAGGCAGCACAAAATAGCTTCAAGTTGCACTCGTAACGTCGCTTTAATCAAATATGGGGAATAAAGCGTCACTGCAGAGGAGCTCATCACGACCTGATAACTCTATCACTTCTCCGCGCTCGACTAGAGGAAGTATATCGCAGTACGATTCTCCCAGAGGATCCGTCTCAAAGTTCTTTAGTGCGAATACCGCTAGCATTCGACCAGTAGAGCAGACGCAACGAAAACCGACACCACTTGATCAGAAGTAGAAATGCGATATAATGGCAATATTTCTAAGCATTTGTGTTAACTTTAATGCCAAATTTATATGAATACAACTAGAATCACCAATGCACTCAAGCAACGTTGGCAACAGCGGTCACAGCAGAAAGAGATGGACAAGTACGAGTTCGCAAGTCGCTCTGAAAGTTTTCATTGCTAACTATCGAATTTTTTTCGTAGTCATTTTACTCGAATTTTGTTAAAGTTCCCTCAAGCTGCGGTGAGTAGTATGATTACTGTAGCTGTTTGCTATTGCTGTCCACTTTATTCTTTGGTTTCCTTTTTTTGTAGGACGCATTCAACAGTGCACGTACTACTTTTCAAGCGTTTGACAAGAATAATAAAGGTTACATTGAGTTTAGCGACCTGTCCAACGTATTTGAGCAGTTGGGTGCAAAATTCTCGACCGAAGAGATCAGTCAAGTCTTCCAAGAGTCAGACATGGTGCAGGATGACAAGCTTAATTTTAACGAATTCCTCGTCTGTCTCGCTATTGGCTTTGTGCTCCATGTAAGGAAGTATTTCATTGCGGTAATGACTAGTCAGGTACTGACGAATGGGTGGACATGATGGTTGAGATCAGAGAATTCCTTCGCTCGAAGGAAACGAAGAGCAACAACTCAATATCCCTATGTAAGTATCGATTGACAGGCTGGATACATTATCATGATTCTTTATGTTACTTTCTACTTTTTTACTCCTTCAGGGCTCGAACCAGCAGCTTCTGTCGACATGTTGGAGAGGTTAGATACGCTTCCATTTCTAAATTGCTAACACACGTGTCAAAAAAAAATCTAACGATTCGTAATATCTAAGGGAAACAAATTGCGACTTGCATTTCAATTGGCCGTGGATGCATTCATATGGTTCGATGTCAATGGCGACGGGGTGATCAATCGGTACGAGCGGATGTTTACACGCTTATTGTGCCATCACGTTAGTAACATCTTCGACTTGTACAGTCCGGAAATGTCGTTAAAGTTTCAACATTCGATTACCCTTCACTCTCCAACAAAAAACACGTCGGCGAGAGATTTTAACAAAGGTTGATGTCACATACTTTCCATGGTGAAGTGAAGAGGGTTTCGACTAAAAACTAAATGGTATGCTCCAGACACGAGCGACGAGTCCAGTAACCAAGCGATATGGGAACAACGGTTTACGGAAATGGACTGGAACGGGGACGGCACGATTAATTTTAAAGAGTTTCTCATGGCTTTTGTATCTTGGGTCGGTTTAGAAGAAATGTAACGTTCGTTTAGATGTATACACATATACACACCCCACGAGTTAGTAGTGCGTAATAAGCGTTGGTTTTGCTTTAAATATGTTGTTTTTGCTTTGTGAGAGTTAGTTTTGAGGTTCTACATCGGGAGCCTCAAAAGCAATATTACATAAGGGTTCGTTGCCACGGGTGTATACCATACAAAGCAGCACCGATTTTGAAAAGAAGGAGGATGCAGTGAACGCATCACGTGCGTCGCTCGTTCATCAGACGCACCGAAAGACTCGCCGCGGTCGCTTAGGGATCGGACTCGACAAGGCTGGAACTAGGGCATCACTTGGGAGGTCAGGGACATGTTCCAACAATCCCCACGGGTCGAAAGGAACATATTCCGTTGTCGCACTCTTTTCCGTTCCCACCGAGTGACTCACGTACACATTTGCTGCTCCAAACATATTCGTCGGACGTGGTAACACCGACCAGACACGGCGTTTGAGGTCATCAGGGAGCTGTAAAGCTTCTACAAGTTCCTAGAAATCCGTTCACCAACAACAAGCAATTAGTTTTGGTTCGACTTTGTTCATAGAGCAAAAGAGCACACACGTACAAATTGTCGGTCGTGCAAGACCGAGGCGTTAATGATCGGAATGAGGTCTAGGATCCAGCTGAAGAGTGAAAGACCGGGGCCACTAGAGACTGTCGACGTGCCAAGCAAAGCAAACAGCGTCTTGACGATTCGATCACGATAGCAGATCGTCAAAATAGCATGTTTACTCGGTCCAATGACGCCCACAAGTTGCAGTCGCACTGCCAATTTGCAACGAAGTCGACGCTGCGTCATGCTGTTGCTTATGCCTGATCCTGTCGATGCCGAGGCGTGCTGCTGCTTGTCATACAGAGTACAGCCTTCATGTAGCCACTCGAGCTGAGCAGCGAGTGACATCATATAGCGCGGCAAAAAGGCATTACCCGGAGGTGTGCACATGATACCACCAACGAGCCGCACAATCGACGTGGTGTTCAATTGACGAGCAAATTTCTCCGGCTGCGAGTGTTTCACATCATCTTCGAGAATCTGAAGAACCTTGGCAATGACTGACCCCATTGCACGCCGTGAAATGCTGCACACTGTGGCAGCATACAAAGATGCTACGGCTAAATCTTGGGCCTCGCGCGCGGCCTCGAGCATCCGTACTTCGCATGGAGTTAACGCATTCTGCATGGCTGTGACACTGACAGACACTGTTGAAGTGGCGGCTTTCTTGAGCACATCCGTTGGACCTGGTGTTCCTCCACGAGGTTTCCCATTGTTGCCGTCGCCGCTAGATGCAACATGGTGCGGGGTCCCGTAATGCTTGGGGACAACAAGAGGAGACGAGGACGAGAGTGTCGTGATCGTGGCTGATGTTGTTGGAGGACCCGAGCCGGCTGACGACGAGAGCAAAAGAGAAGTCGAGCCAGCTCCTGGAGGAGGTCGGGAACTGCGTTTCAGAGTCCGCAGCACGATTAGACTGGACAGGATCTCAGTGGCACTACTGGCCTCATCGTAGTCCAATTCCAGCTCGAGGTCGTCGTCGCCAGCTTCCATTTCTGCATCCGACAGATTGCTACCAAATAGATTGGCACCAAACGAAGCACCGTCTTTCTCAAGTTTACTCTCAGCAAAACCATTCACTCCTCCTCCTCCATCAGTGTTTTCGACGGCTGCTCGCTTGCTCGAGCGCGTCGAGAGGTCTCCTGGAGGCGCTTTTCGTTTATTCTGCCCGACAGACTGTTGCAGTCGCTTGCTTCGTTTCGACCGCTTGACCTTTTGCTGCTGTCGACTCATTTGCAAGTCGAGATAGATGGAGCCGCCCCGATGCAAAGTCCAGACGTTCATTTGATCAATGATTTGACCCACTTTGAGCAACTGAACCTGTCCATTTGCATCCTCCGCTGGCGATGACGGTGGCCGGAAAAAGTGGGTGAGAAGAACGGCTGTATGCCACTGCTTCTTGTGGTAAACAGGTAAAATATGCTTTTCACGGGCCTCTTTCGTGTCATGAAAAATCGTATCGCGCACAATGCCGTCTGAAGTCAAGTTGAAGAGCGTGGCGCTTGCCAACGTTCCTCGCTCTTCTCGTTTTCGAAGTAAAAAGTTGTCTTCCATTTGGTACGAAATCTGACACAGTAAAAAGCACAAGGGAAACATGAGGCACGCGGGCACTTGTGTCCGCAGGAAACGTAAATGGTATTTCGTCTGCAACATTTTAGATACGCAGCGTTAGTCTAATGACAGGATAGTCGACCAGGTAGGAGCAGACATCGCTCACCAAAGGCTCGTCGAACATCACCACCTTCTGTGGATCAAGCAGTAGATTCTGTGGAGGTTCGGAAAAAAGCTGAAACACCAGGGCCATGGCGAGAAGCTGCGTTGGCAAATTAGGCGGTGGTTCCCGCGAGGCTCGACGCTGGTATAACAGATCAACGAGGTTAGTCACAGAGAGAGATAGACAGAAATCAAAGCTCTACAAAGCCTACCAGCCGCGGGAAAAGCGGGACGAGGACCAACCGCAGTACTTGCGCGAGATCCAAGACTTTATGGACAACAAGCGAGACCAGAAAACTCTTGAGACCATACTGGAGACGGTCCAAACGGCCTTTTTGGTTCAATGCGAACGCTTCTTTGGTGTTGTCGGCATTGAGAAAGGGATTGCGTGTGCGTTTGGGCGTCTCACTGCCTGCAAAGCCCGGCAGCACTTCCTTTTGGAGCCACACGACTAACGTGTTGGAGAACTTTTCATTAAATTCTTCGCCCTTGTCGGGATGTTGTTCAACGACTTCTCGAATGAGACGCACACAGCGGTGGACGTAATGTGGGGTCGTGATGGGCCGCTTATTGTTGGCTTTCACGCGCGCCGAGAGGTTGGCCATCCACTTGTCCATCACCTCGCTCAGCACAGCTCGGAAGAAGAACACGTAGTTAGGCGTGCGCCGCTCCCGTGTTGCATTCGCGCTCGTCGAGCCGACACAAGACGAGGTCATGCTCATGTTGATGGCCGCTACCGCAAAGTCAATGGCACTATCGCGGCATTTCGCTTCAGCAGAAGCCGTTGCTTCACCAACAACTTCTTGCCACGATAAACTCGCATAATGGGGCTCAAACCCAGTCACTGAATCACTCGCAGTGTCTTGGCACATGTTGTTGGGACTCTGAAGTGGCGTGCTATTGCCAGGGGTCGTAGGTGTTTGTTTTCCATCGGCCCCCGGCCCATCAAACGCACGGGCTTGCAAGGCTTTAAACGCTCGTGCTAAAGCGCTCTTTAGCTCGGGTGGAAGCACTTCGCGAGGTGGTGGAATCCGCACAATGGGATTCGTGGCTTCAAGCGACAATTCTTTCGTCTTGTGACTCCCATTGCCATTGGCATTGCTACTTGCTGTCCCATTCATCGTCCCTCCCGCGGCCGCAGCATCTTGGTTTTTCCTCGCAGTCTCGGCAATTGGCTTTAAGAGCGCAAACGGCAAGTCGAGCTTGGCAATCTCTTTCTTCTTCACGTGCGCATAGTACATTTTACAGAAAAATTGCGCTACATTCCCCGTTTTATCATCGGCAAACTTGGGCATACGGTGGAACCGATCGACAAACGATTGCAGGAGGAATGGAATCTGATCCGTGGCACAGAATGCAAGTTCATGGCGTTCAATCAACGCCAAGACGACATTCTTGACCAGAAAACACGGAGATTGGCGTAAAAAGTGGACGAGCACTTCCAGCAACGCCAGCACGTCTACGATTTCAAGCACTAGACACACGAGTCGCATCACGTGTTCGACACTACCGTAATCCGAGAAGCGGAAAAACGTCGTCTCTTCATAGATATTGTGGAGAAACCAGCGGGTAAAGCGTCCTTTGTCGTGACCACACATGGTCTTGACAGCAGAGACCAATTCACCCACTTTCCCTTGATATTCCACTTCCTTTAACACTCGACTGCTGTCTCCACTTCCCGTGGCTGCAGCTGAACCCTGTGGTCCAGGGGTACACACTGTCGGGGTCTCATTCAGCTGTCCATGGGTGTGAAACACATAGATACAAAGCGATTGCGCCCGTTCAAGCGTCTTGGAGTGGTTCAAATGTTCTCGACGAAGATCCATGACTTCAAGCCAGCGTAAATAGTCCAATTCGCCATCATACGTGGCGTCCGGGAGCATCGGAATACACGTTGGCAATGGAAACGGGCCTCGAGGAAGCTGCCACAAGTAGAGTTTGAGTCGATCGCTTAAGGACAGCAGATGAATTTCACTTGATTTATACCCTCGACCTGGAGCGCATTCAATGTTATACGCCGTGTGAACAACAGGCGCAGATTTCACGGCACCACCAGCACTGTTTCCCGCTAGGAGTGGCTGCAAGGGGCTCGTGCTCAGACTCGAGGCAGCTTCCGTGCAACTGGCAGCGAAATTGACAAAGCTCGGGACACAGAATAAACGACGCCGGACCAGGAGACAAAAGAGTTCAATCACTTGAGTCAATTCCGTAATGACTTTGGGTTCATAACGTTGCAAAAACTCTTGCAACGCGCTTTGGAGCACAATCTGATGATCCTCGGGCTGGCATTGACGTAAGAGACCTTTGCTAATGAAACATACATATATCAATCACGTAGTGCCGTCAATTGGACGCTGCTACAGGATGAACACAAAAAGGATCCTAATAGAACGTACGTTTTGCCGTATTCGAGGACCGCGGTGCTGTGCATTTCGATCAGGGCAAGCGCAGACAGATACCTGTACTCAGCTGGCCGCTGGTTGGTCACGGCCCACTCACAGACGAGGAAGAGGGCCGCCACATCGACAGGTAGCTCTGCAGGAGCTCCATTTCGACTCGGACACACCGTCGGAAGTGGACTAAACACTTCACTGTACACACGATGCAAGTCCGAGGTTGAGTCGACGCGATGAAAACTGTCCAAAGTCTGCAACACTTGCGCCTCGTTGCGCATTGTAGCCGTCAACACCTGACTTCCTCCCCCCACGGCACTTAATGACGGACACGCTTGTTGCAATCGAAGCATTCGCCCGGCAATATCGCGCTTTTTGCGCTCACATCGATCAATACACGTCTGAATTGCTGCTTGACTGTACACGTCGCGGTTAAAGAATCGGTCGGTGAAGATGTAGAGAGGCCATAAGGGCGGAGCTGGTGCAATAGCGTGCGAGAGTTAGACAAAAGGAGCTACCACGCGGTGCAAGTACGATAGGTTCACGTACCGTTTTCCTCTAACCGAACGAGGACATCATTGGCATTCAGTAACACATCCCGCAGCAATTGGCAGAGCGCCACAAGAAGATCTTCCTGAAGTGAGCTTCCTGTTGTTTCCAACGGGACTGGATGTCGAGGTGGCAGCAAGTACCGCAACTGCTGCAATACGATTTTCACAAGCAACAAGATGGTATCCGCAGCAAGCAGCAGCTCGGGCAAGAGTTTCTGGATCACAGCAACGAGCTCCATAATACCATTTACCCCAAGCGCTAACATAGCTACCGATCGGGTCGAGGAGCTAGTAGAACCGTGTGGAGATCGAGGGGTTAAGGATTTTTGAAACAGAGACAAGAGGCCATCAAAATACCGCGTACGGTCCAAGAGCCCCATCTTGAATTGGTATTCCGAAAGCTTGAGGACATACGACCATTTGTCATGCCACGACTGTGCTGGCAGAAGTATATCGCCTCCCGTAGTAGAGCCAGAAGCTGCCACACTAGTCTTTCCATTTGCTACAGCTGCAACGTCTCCATGTCGTAACTTCGGAGTGATGTGCGTCGTCCCTTGACTACTTCCTACGGTCCCTCCACTGCCTTTCGTCGACGAGATCTGCATTCCATTCGCCTCTGCTTGTCGAGTCTCTGTCCCTGTGTTACTACTATCTAATGCTGCTTGACGCACGACAGAGTGTAGATAATCCATCACTTTGTCTGTCCATCCTTGAGTCCGTCGCTGATGGCGTCGTGGACTATAGAACCAATCGCCTGTTCGAAGCGCACTATCGCGCTGGAGCTCACGCATTTCCGTGTACACGACATTGACACGGATAAACCACGTTGCGTTTGCATAGCCTGGTTGATACCGCACGACAAACTCGAGGAGAGGACATTTTGAGACACCAGGCACGGCTCGCCACTGTTTAAACGGCACACCATGGGCTTGTGTGAGCTCGGCGACCGTGCGCGCTCCACTGGCCAAGTCTGTCATCCAATTATGACTTGTCCGATCATCTAGACGTCGAACATGACGAATCAAGTACGTTGTAAACGCACGCTCGGCACTTGTTGTCGTTCCCACGGCCTCCTCTTCTGTCGTTGTCGAGACACTTGGTGTCTCTAAGATTCCACCCTGCAAAATGTTCTTTGGGTTCGTTCGTAAGCGAGCAATCGCGCGCGTCGCGCGCGTGAGGTCGTCAAAAAGAGGTACTTTTTTGTCGCTAAAGGTCGAGTATTGCAAATGCCACTGTTGATTAAATCCATGCGGTAAGGGACTGACAAATGCCGTATTTCGTAGTGCATGGTACCGAAATTTCTCTTCGGGAAACTTGGCATTTGTTGGAAAAACACTGGGAAACATGGCGAGCTTGTCGGTCACATAGGGCGTTTCGGGACTCTAAAGGCAACCCATTCCTTCAATTCAACTGCATCTAATGAACGAGACGACAAGAGAAAAGCGCGAGACGTACCTTCATATACTTTAAATCAACGCCCAGCACGCGCGTCGCGGTGTCTGCAGGTCCAAAATCATGCCGTCGAGCTCCCGTTCGATGCATTAGCAGCAGATTCTTCCGCTCACGTAGCCGCAACGCTGGATTTCCAGACGTTCCAATGACATTGCGACTGTTCCGTCGTCCATCGCGAGACCGCGAGCGCGGACGACGGTCTCGGTCCCGAGAGCACATTGAGTTACGACGGGGCAAGCCGCGGCCAGACGGGCCTGACGACTGGTAGTTGCCATTACCGCTACGTCCACCATGCGATGAAGAGCCACGGTCCTTATACATGGGTGCTCCGCTACTGCCGCGCCCGCTCTTGTTGTCGCTCGCGTGGTAACTCTCCATCCCCCCACCGTCTCCGATCAAAATAATACTGTAGTTATGAACATTGGGGGGCGGGGTGATCAATTTTTGTGGACCGATATAGTATTATTTTGTGATTAATATGTATTTGAAGTGGATCGAAATAATTTTTAACTGGTGCGTTTAGAAATGGGTGTGTTTGCGTTAGAAATGGAGATGGTCGTTGAAGCCCATTTTTTGCAAAGAAGAAAGATCGGACGTTGTTTTTGTTGTATCCAGACGTGGTCGGACCATGGAACAATGGCGTCTGTTGCCAGGAGAAGACGCCGACATGCAAGTATCGGCGCTAGGGACGACCGGATCGACGTCGAAGAAGCGGGAGAAATGCGCTTGGTGTTGGGCATCGCTGCGTAGCGACGTCTGGACGTTACTGCACTATCGAACGTCGCTGAAACATCGCTCGAGGCTTCAGCGCGCGTCCTATGTGTTGGAAATTTGTGTGCTGGTACTCATTACACTTAATGTCTTTCTGGCGATGTATGTGTCAACCTCATCTGTTCATCCTGCGCGTACGTAATGTTGTTAAAAGCTGGAAAAACACAGATTAGATGACTGACATGGTCCTGACAGCGGTGACCTCGTCCGACTGGTACGAATTGTTCCTGTACGTGTCAACGGCGCTGTTTACGGTAGAGTATGTCCTTCGTCTTTGGTCGTGTGTAGAGGATGACAGATTTCCACATCCAGTCTGTGGCAGGTACAGACAGATAGAGAGAGACTCTTAAGGCACTGGCTCATGTGCTATGCGATTGTGCTTACTGCTTTCTCTTGTAGATTGAAGTGGATGGTACGACCAATGTCTATCATTGATCTCGTGGTACTCCTTCCATTTTATCTGGAGATCTTGCTGGAGAGCCAGTATGTGTGGCCGATTGAAGGGGATAACAAGATACTCAAACTAATGTTGATGCATGTAATTGTTCAGGGTCGTCGTGTCATCACGTGGTGTCTTGACATTGCGAGGCTTTCGTTTGTTAAGGATCATGTCCTTTTTGCACCTGGAGCGTTCCTATAAGGCAATGAAAAATCTACGCGAGATTTTTGCGCTCAAGAAAGAAGAGCTTGGAGTCGTTACGTACCTCACCATCGTCATTGTCTTGACCTCCTCAACTACCATGTAAGTGAGTAGTGAAATTGTATACCGTTGCGTTCAGCTCACGATTTCAACTCAATGTAATCTTGTAGCTTTTTTCTAGAGAATCGTGCCCAACCAGAATTATTCTCAAGCATTGGCATGTGTTCATGGTGGGCTATTGAGACCATCACGTCTCTTGGATACGGCGATATTGTACCCATCACGACTCCAGGACGAGTTTTCTCGTCCTTACTGGCTCTATGGGGCATTATTTTGTTTACAATTCCTGGTCAGTCGGAGCAAACTCGATCATGTGCTGAGAGAATCTTGGACTAACGCTGGAGTCGCTATTGTTCCAGGTGCAATTTTGGGAAGTGGTTTTGTTGAAGTCATGCTCAAAAAACAGGAGAAAAAGAGTGAACAAGCTATGGAAGAGTCCATTCGAGTGTCACTCAGACGAGCATTTAGCCACACTGCATTTGCTGGTGCGATTGTAGTGCTGAGTTCAGAAAAGATGCCCAATAAATACTGATTCGACGTGTGCTGTTTGAACATCGTGTAGATGTGGATTCACCCGTGACAGCGCAGTCGTTTATAGTCCCGACGAATCCGACACCTCCCTCCTCATTTGTAGCGTCAGTAGCTCCACCTGTACATTTTCAAGAACAAATTGATCGGCTCGTCACGACCCAGGTTTGTTCAACAAGGTTTGAAGTTGATACGCTTGAAAAAGTCACAGTTTTCTATTTTTTGAGCAGCTGCAGCTCCAAGCGCAATTAGATCGCCAGGAGACCCAATTGCAGACGATAACGACACTATTAAAGGACTTGTCTCAGAAAGAAACTCTATAGCTATACTGTATTTCCTTTCACTTTTGGCCAATAAAAACACATTTGTTTCTATATCTTTCACCAATATGCAGAGTACGTTCCCTCCTGCCTCCTGTCTCTCCTACTTGTAAATGCTGACGTATTGTTGACGCAGATCCTCACGTCGAGAAGCAAAAAGCGCTGCTTCAGCGCATCACGGGTTCGGTAGTTCGATTACACGACGTTCTCGAAGAAATTAATGCACAGATTGAGGTTTGTGGGGCATCTTTTTTCCAAATTTCGACGTCTTATTTTCCGATTTATCACTGGTTTTTCGACAGAAAAGCGACGCGATCCGACAAGAGTTTGCCTTTACATGTCAAGTGTGGAAGGGCTACGAGAGCCGCGTGCAGGCACATTGTGATGCTGTTGTAGCCCAAGAAGCGCAACGCCACCTTCCTGGGTAGTTTACTTGTTTTTTATCAATATATCCACGTGTTGTCACGTCCTCTGCAGCTTCTAGGCCCATCATACATGAAGGTCATCTATCTGTTCACCAGGCAAGTGTATTTAATCCTACAAATACCCTGATCTTTCGATCGAGCCTACTACTGCAGCACGTCACAGCGTTCGAATCGCCTACGAGACTGCACGAAATGAAAATCCTACAGGGGAGAGAAGCTGTTCCCAGTGTTCAGTCACTCCCTACGTCTCCGCTTCCATTCACAGCACGTACGACTCAGATCCGACGAGACCCACTCAACCAAAGCTTGAAGCAGTTCAGCGTCGTGCTGTCGTAGCTGTGCTTCTAAAAAGTCTGCATTTTCACCATGGGACTCGTACGTTCCATGCAGTCGCAGCAAGTGCCGCATAAAAGCCGCATGCAAGCGCTTTCGCAGCAGTGCCACCCACCGCGCTTCCGTCTCACTCCTCAGTTCATACACGATCCAATCGTCCAAGACGAGCAACCACTTGTTATCCGCCACGAGTTCGTCACGTCGATAAGTAGGTTTTTGCTTTTCTATCGACTGTGTTTCCACGGATCCCATCAAAAGCGCTTGCAATATCCGAGACGGGAGCTTGGTACCATATTTGGCGGCTCGGACACGGCCCGATTGCATCATTTCATGGAACACTAGCCATTCCATCGTTCTCCAGCCAAGGTCGTCGTTTCCCTGGGATCTCTTTTGTTCATAGGGAGCAGGCCACGTCACGATCGAGTTATCGAGTCGGACCTTTACTTTTTCTTTCGTTTTCCAGTTAGGTCCATATGAGAACAATGCATTGGGGTAGAGTCCAATACTCAGCGTCATTAAATACGAAGCAATGCTTTCAATGGTCGTTGACGTTCCTGTGTGAGTGTGGACGAGCTGAGTGGGAATCGAGAGCCCCATCAGCCCCAATTCATGCTGCAGTTGCTTGTAAATGGAAACCATTTGGTCCACCGTCTGTCGATGGAGCTGATGCCGAGCACAAAAGTGCTCTTTCGATCGCCAGGATGACTGGACCTGGGGATCGAGGTACGCTTCGAACGCCTTCCAAAGGACAAAATGATCGCTTTGCATGTAAAATTCCGACCCCTTCAAGGCAAACGCCTTCTTTGCATCATTGACTCGACGATGTTCTTCGGGCGACATGCCAAGAAAACTGAGAAATGGATCGCGATAACCACTCAGCGTACACGTCGTCTGTAAGATGGCGTCAAAGCAGCCAAAGAAATGTCCCCAGACTAACACTCTGGCCATCTGCACCGATACGCCACACGAACAAATGCGGCTCATTTGCCACCCAAGCAACGTCAACGCCTCCTTTTCGCTTTTAGTGGGACCAAGAGCGCCCATGTCTTTTAATCGCTGCAACGAGACATCAATCGATGTCTCGGTGGGCGGATTCATGGCTTCCAATAAAAACGCTTTGGCATTTCGAACGTCAAGCTTGCTTTCCAGTTGAAGCAACATGATTTGCAGCAAGAGTTCTTCCAACGGGGTTGTAAGTAATT
This sequence comes from Sclerospora graminicola, assembly GCA_001887855.2. Classification (NCBI taxonomy): domain Eukaryota; phylum Oomycota; class Peronosporomycetes; order Peronosporales; family Peronosporaceae; genus Sclerospora; species Sclerospora graminicola. The sequence goes on along the minus strand of MIQA02011412.1, from coordinate 46,413 downwards.
CAGGTGGCATAAAGTCTTTCATTCCTGTTTCAAATCGTGATTTGGAAAAGAGGCGAAAGCAAACGCCGGCCCGAACACGACCGGCGCGACCTGTTCGCTGGACACAATTGGCCCGAGCGACCCACGTGGTTTGCAAGCCCATGACAAACGACGAGCTTGACGTCGCAGCAAGCACATGCGTTTGCTTGGATTTGCCACAATCCACGACAAACACGACATCTTCAATCGTGAGACTCGTTTCGGCAATGTTGGTTGCCAACACGAGTTTCCGTTTGCCACGGGGCGGCGAGCGGAAGGCACGACGCTGTTCTTCAGCTGATAATCGCGAGTGCAAGAGCACAATTTCGTACGTGTCGGACGAGTCGTAAAGCGCACGTTCCATGAAGGAAATCTCTTCCCATCCCGGCAGAAAGACCAAAATGGCGCCAATGCCTTTGTCATTCAATGGAAACGTACGGTTGATGAAATGAATAAGCTGCACCAACAAGTCGTAGTCTACAGCTCGATCTTGTCGTAGAGCGTCTTGCTGCTGCGTGTAGGATGCCAGCATCGCTGCCTTGGCTTCGGCATTGATCCCATTCAATGCGGCTTGAAGAACGTCGCCCATTGCAGCAACGGGGACGGCTGGAGAGGGCATTTCACGCTCCGGGTTCGACGATGGTCTACTCAAGTTCACACTGCGCTCACCGTTGCAGTTCGCAACGTGTCTACCAAACTCGACCTCGCTCGCAAACCCTGTGCCACCACACAAAGGACAGTCGAGTCTTTTGTTGCGTGTACTCACGCTACGGCCATTCCTATTGACGTGAGAGTCAGTCATGATCGGGAACGACGAGGTGCGGGCACGTTGTAGGAGCGCTAAAATGTCTTCAAGGAAAAGCGTCGTGACGGGAAAGTTGGTCCCTCCTGTCATTTTCAATACAGGCGCGGAAAACGTGGGCTTAAAGTACTCTGCGAATGTGTCAACTTGGATCGTTGCACTCATGAGAATTACTTTAAGGTCTGGTCGATGCTTTAGAATCGATGTCTTGATGAGAATGAGCAAAAAGTCCGTGAATTGGTCCCGCTCGTGCACTTCATCTAAAATCAGGTGCGAAAATCCTTGTGCAAATGGATCATTGTTGAGCCACTTAAGCAGCGTCCCTGTCGTACAAAAAATGAGCTTGGTCCGCTTGGAATCAAAGGACGAATCGAATCGAATTGCGTGTCCCACCTCTTTTCCAGTCTGTCCGACTCGTTCACGTGCTACTCGTTCCGAGAGGGAGATGGCACTGAGTCGTCGTGGTTGTGTACAAATGATCCTTGTCATTTCTCCCCGTCCTCGCATAAGGGCATCGTCTAGCAAAAACTGGGGAATCTGCGTCGATTTTCCACATCCAGTATCCCCCGAGAGCACTACGACTTGATTCTTTTCCACGAGTTCCAAGAATTGGTCGCGATAGTTATATACTGGCAATTTCGCTGTTTGATTCGATAGCGTTCTCGGCTTGATGGGTTCCATCGGGTTACTATCCTTTCGTAAAGGTTTAAAAAGCGGGGAGCTATTTCGTTTGGCATTGTGTTGGGGGGTCCAGGCCAAAGGACCCAGATCCTTGGCACTATACACGTCCACTCCCCCGTCTGCAGCAGGATATCTTTCCATATATTGCTTAATGACAGGTGGAAACCACACCGTATTCGCAGACGAGAGCGGGACCGCTCCCAGACGCAGTGAAATGTTCTGCATGGCAGCGTTTCGCTTTACTTTTGCTACATGAACAAAGCGCTTCCTTTTCCCTCCTGTGCTTTTGGAGAAAAGGCCATATTTATCAGCCATTAAGTGAATGTAGTGACGCTGTGAAGTGTCGTAGCTCGACGGGAAGGTCACCTCCGTCTTATCAGCATCATCCATGAGCGACTGCAAAGCTTCTTGAACCTCGATGCAAAAGCGTTCGCTTACATTGATTGGAGCGGTACCCGATGTTTTAGACTTGTTCTTTGACCGACTTTGATAGTACATGAGACTTTTGATCGTATTTCGAACTGCTCCGAGTGGCTCTCATGGTTCGTAGAAAGGTGAAGGTATGTAAAAGTGACCAATCAGAGCATCCAAAATAGTATACATGTATAAGGGCCTAGGGTAGAGTGTGACTTTAACGCACCGATCTGCACCTTACTAAAACCAAGTATAAATTATGGATTGGTGCAGATCGGTTTAGTACAAGACAAAAAATGCAGAACTGATGTACCGGCACACTTTAAAATGTGGTGGAGCCGATTTCCAAATCCAGAACGGAGGTTTTGGGTGGAATTCGGATACCCACTAGCCCGGACGACCAACTGTCGGAGGGGGTACTCCGTTGATCCTGATCGGCATCAGGATCAGATGAATCATCACTATGATGACTGGTTCGATCCTCCCAGTCTTGTGACCGGTCGTCATGTGCGATAGAATCCATGTTTAACTTCATCCCACCTTGTGTACCCATTGATCTTAGGTGGTTACACTCACTCAGGTGGACTTTAGATGAGAAGGATGATTCGAATCAGGACGGAGGATGTGACCTTCTCGAGACGGGGATGTTCTCGGGTGGGAATTTTCACCGGAGAGCGAGCTCGATACTTAGTTAAAGTATCTAAGGGCACTGATCGGGAAACTTCGTCCGATCCGGCCAGCCAATAAAAACGAGAGATAACGAGAAAACCACGAAAACCACGATAAAACTGTGGTGAAGCGACTTATAAAATAATGTAAGGCACTTTCCAAAGGGCGCATCCTGATTGGTGGAAATAAGGGCCAAAAGTGTAGGCGCCGGATAGTCGCCGCCGATGAAGTCTACAAGCGGCCAGGTGGCGCCAGGCTGGAAACCAAGTCGGCGGACCTGACAAGGGGCGTGGATAATCGGACAGGCAGGCAGAGCAGACGGGAGGATTATGGATGTTTGACGGCCGAGGCGCGGATAGAGGACGGCCAAGATGGCGGACTGTTCGTGAGGATGGAATGAAGGGAGCCTGAAAGAAGAGTATTGTTCTAGTGGAAGGAGTATGCACCGGGATCGTAGGAGAGACTGTCAAGGGACTGCTAGCGTCAGCGGCCGAGGGGCGCGGATGGGTGGCTATCCGGCCGAGCCGGCCGGGTACAATGTACCATTCGGACTGGTACCATATGGGTTCAGTGTACCGGCCGGGTTGGTACCATTTGGGGTTGGTGTACCGGCCGTACCGGTACACAGAGTCGGAGTTAGCCGGGTTGCGTGGGTAAGGTACATGACTGGTCAGACGTGTTATTTGAGGTAGGTTACACAAAGGGAGTATTGGACATAGGATAAATCAGTATACGTTTCGCTTTCTTAGACGCAAGTCGCTTTTATTGGTTCACGGCAGAGGGCTAACAAGGTCCCCTCTTGCTGTTATTGGTTTGCCCGGGGAAGGTTAAGTTAACCCACCGGAAGTCCCCTGACCGGGAGTCGCGGCGACTTCGTATACTCACCTCAAGTCGCCCGTGTTTTGAACACGGTATTAAGTATTGGGAAGTGGTGACATTTTGGCCTTCTGTGGAAGAGTGTGGAGTTGTATCTGCCTCGTTTACACATTTGGATTCGCCCTTCATTGTTATTGGTTTAGCTGGCCGATCGACTATTCTCGGCCCAGCCGGCACTATACAAAGTTCAAGTATATTACCCAACGAGCTCCCCGGTGACGATTTCCGCCCAGGAGCTACCCCTAGTCCTACACCTCATCTCCCTATTAGACGGATTTACACTTTTCGCCCTAGGGTCCATCAAGAGAGCTAACCACCCAGTACTGACGGGTACACAAGGTGAGCTTTTAACATGCAACATTCGAGCAGTCGCGATCAAGCGGATGGAAGCGACTGATCCAGCCGGCCTCAAGCCGGATCGGATCATGACTCGGATGGACGGAGTACCCCCTCCGGTAGTCAGTCGTCTGGGACCCCCGTGGGTGTTCGCGTCTCAGGAAGATTTTCTGAGAGCGACTACACACAAAACCACGATATTCCACAGTAAACCGCCACGTTATCTCCACAAAACCTTTCCAATTAATAAAAACGTGTTCAAAACACGTGCGCGTGAGGGGGTGAGGGTCGAAAACCTAAGCAAATCCTGTCATGGAACTTCCGGTAAGCCAAAATTCGTCTATGCGCTTCTTAACCGAGCATTAAGTTGAGCTACAGGGGTCTAGTTAATCCTGTGCTCCCAATGACCGCGACACGTGGCGGAGCGACTCTTTGCTTGGGGGTAAATTCAATCCTGTTATTATATATGCAATATCTATTACCTAATTTACCATACACCATTTTATGTGACCCACCTCATACTTCAATCTTGATCATTTTGTCACAATGTTGTCCCGGTACCACCATAAACCAATCTTCAACGCTTCTTCAACCTGATCCGTACCACTTTCTGGCGATCTTCAACCAACCTGATTCTTCAAGAATCAGCTCGGAACCAGCTCGGATCGGACTCTTGGGCGGTTGTTCGTCCGATTCAAACCCGATATTGGCTGAAACTCCTTCTTTCTCAACACCTGGAAGCTGATTCGGGGCTGATCCAAACCAGTTCGGGACCGGCGCGGGAATCAGGTCGAATCCGCCCCGGATCACTTCGAACCACCTCGGGATCACCAAAACATCAACATCTCCCGCTCGCTCGACCCTGTCTTCGGCCTCCATTATATGTTAAACCGCGAGGTTGAACCGGAATCAGCACTCCTCCTAGAGTCGGACCCAATCTAATCTTTTAATGTTGATTCGGATCAAGTTCGTTGACCCTTGACGCTTCATTGACCCTTGGCGCTTGTTTCAATTAATAATCCCCATGCGGCTCACCATTTCACGCGTCGTGCCCCGTCATACACTTGATCTTCACATTCTGCTCAATTGTTCGGCCGGTCAACCGAGATCTCAATATCTCATCAACTCAAAATACTCGGATCGGCCATGATCCACTCCAATGACCAGGTTTTACCGTGCCTGATATATCAAACCGTCCATAACACTGCTCATCACATATATCTTGACCGGTCCGGTCTCGCACGCTCACACGAACCCGGTCCAGTATCTGGATATTCGCATTCGATCGTGATATTCACTGGTCCATTATTCTCGGGGACAGGGCGTGACAACGGCATCATCTTGTTTTCTCCACATTTTACTATAGCCCGTTTTTTTAGTACTTGAGTACTTGTTTTGTGTTTTTTTAGTACTATAGCCCGTTATCACTTATATAACATCCCGAGTGGAACCAACCATCAACGGTTCTGTCTGTTCCCACAGCCAATAATCAACAGCCGTGTGTGGACCACTTATTCCTGATTTTTGTTGAATCACAAAAACGCCATTGAGGATTCCACCATGGCGTGCACGACCCTCACGTTCACGCAGAAGATGAAAATTGTCGAACAATACAAGGCAAACCCTGGCCTTCGTCATCAAAATTTCTTAAGCTGGGCTCTGGGAAGCCAGGCAATTGGTCGACCATCGGCCACATCATTGCATCTCCTCCACCGACATGTGAATGTCATGACTCAGCGCTTCCGGAGACGGAGCAGCTTCTGCTCGAGTTTGTGGCTCTATATGAGCCTTCAAACGCACTGAGTTGCCACTTGCTCTGGAAAAGCCAACGAATTGATCGCTTCGCGTGAGGTCAAAATCTCATGGGTGCAGACATTTAATCGGCGGTACAACATCCGTCAACGCGCGGTGCAGTCCAGATCCGTGGACACAAAACGAACATCCCGCAGAGCTCCAGGAGTTGATCGAGCTCTACAACCTCGATGGTGTGTACAATTTCGCCCCCAATTGTAACCTAAGCAAAGCGACAACCCACCCACCCCTGATTATCCATGCGAGCATGAAGCCAATGGCATGAACGTCAATCGGCTTGGGGTGGTGTATCACTCCAATAAGAAGGCCTTGATGTCCCAATCGCACTTCATACAGTGATCGCATCGCCTTCAACTTCCGCATGTGCGGGCCGAGGTAACCTCAAGACTTATCAATAGAGTAACCGATGATGAGCGCTTAAGCCGCGCTTGACCTGCTGAAAAGTTTGGTTATCCATAGACTTAGTAGAAACATACGAGTGATGTCTGTTTTAAAAAGCACATGTTTTTTGCCACCTGCTTTTTCGACAACGAGTTAACAAAAGCAACCGACCGTTTTCGTTTTTCTGCTTTTCCGTACGTGAGAAAAAGGAAGATCGGAGCCTGTTTTTTGGTGTCGTACATGCTTTTTATGACAACAATGCTCAAAATTTGTAAAAGATTGTCAATTTTTGAGATCTAGTTGCCTGTTGCCAGGACCAAAGACACCAAGCAAGATACATCACCGTGGACGGCGTCGCGCGCGAGAGGAAGGCGATAGAAGCGAAGCTCCAGCCACCGAGTACGCTGCTCGAACTACGCAGCCACTGCGCCATAACATTACTGATGGTGAAGAGATACTCGGATTACAGTTGTTGCTCGTACTCGTTACATTGACAGTAGCGCAACTCGATGGAAGGACGTTTTCGGCCTAAGATACAAGAAATAGCTGTGCGATCGGATTGGGAAGGTAAAGCATCAGCGCTCTACCAGCGCGTACAGAAAGACGCTGCGCTACAGTCCCGACTCGTTTGATTGGCTTGCATATTTCTTAGAGCCATTGCATACTACTCGATTTGGTGCGAGGTCAAAGAACACACAGTACGGTTTTGACATGAAGCTTGCAGTTCTTCTACTTCCTCCGTTTTTTTCTATTGGTGCAGTTGGTGACGCCACCTGTCACGATTCCTTTGGTGCAGTTCAAAAATGATACCAAAACTGAATCTATTTTGAGGGGGATTGATCTATGGGTTCCGCACGCTCTTTTTGGCGGCAGTCTTTTTCGCGATGGTGACTGCTGCTGCGGCTCGGCGCTTGGCCGCCGTAGCCTTCCGGATCGGCGGCAGTCACCGCCGCTTTTGACGCGATCGCAGCAGCGGCCTTCTTTCTGCTTGTCGACTGCGTCGCCTTCGGGTTCGCCTTCTTCGCTTGCGCTGATTCCTTTCTCTTTGCCGCTCGCTTCGCCGCCGCGGCCGCTTTCTTTGCTGCGACCTGAGCTGCAACGGTCGCCTCAATCCTCGGTGTCTCCTCCAGCACGAACTTCTCGCCCCGGATGGCAGCCTCCTGGCTGCACGGGAACGACACCGGGAGCTCTCCCTTTTTTGCGAGGGAATCCTTCCCCTTGTGGGATTTTGAACGCGTTGCCACCGTCAGCCAGGAGGGTCTGCTCCATCACAGTTTGTAGGGTCAGAAAGATCTTGTTCAGCGTACTGCTTTGCATTTCGGCGAACGTTTCGCCCACGACGTCGATCAGCTCTTGCACGCCACGGCATTCGCGCTGGTACTGCAGCGACTGGATGGAGCGGAAGTATCCTAAGTCGAGAACATTTAGATCAGGGAAGTTGGCAGGCTGACAGCGCATGCGGATATCCCATCCGCCGCTTGTGCCCGCGGCGATCACGTCAGGGTCGTTGACTGGAACGTGCGGCTTCGCGTTGTCTTGCTGGATCCAAATTGTACGTTTCTTACCGCTCGCTGGCCACTTAGCTTTGATGGCGGGGATGATGTCGTGAATTAGAACCGCCTTGTACGCCTCACCGTCGACAGTCTCGACATTGCGCAGAATCACCGTGCCTTTCTCCCTCAGCTTGCTGCTGCGATGCGCCTCGTACGGCTCAGCGAAGGCCCATATTCCGACCTTCCCGTCGATTTCCTGCTTGCGATGGGGATCATATCTGAAATATTACAAAAAACAAAATATTAGTATTGGGGGGTTATCGCACATAATAGAAAAACAAACCTTGGGCGCGCGACAGCAGAAATGAACATGGTTTTGCCGATGTACCGCTTACTCTGACGCCGGCGCACAGGCTCCTCTTCGCCCTCCACGAGATAATACTGCTTCTTGTCGGTGTCCTCGTTGAACCACTTCTCATCGATATGCACCGTGTCGTACATGTCGCTAAACGCCGTGGAACCGTCGCTCTTGGAGACCAAGAAGCCAAGCACGAAAACGACGCGGGCGAGTCTGTTGGCGTCCGTGAGCACAGGTTTGATGTTGTTGGTGTGGCGGCGGATGACGCCCTGTCTTATGAGCCGGAAGACGACCAACGTCGACACTTTGAGCGCCGCCACGAGGCTGCGCATGGTGGTGCGTCGAAGCGTGGGAATGGCCCGGATCCGCTCGCGCATTTCGGCCGTACTCATCACGCGACGGCCGCACCTGCCAAACATCCGGCTCCCCACATCCCCCAGAACGTCCACGCACGTCTGCGTTTCCAAATGCTGCTTCCATAGCCTCCCTACCGTGTTGCGGTGACATTGGAATTTCTGAGCAGCAGCCTTCGCGTCTCCCTTGCCAAGCGCGCTGTTCTTGGTTCGCGCGAGCAAAAAGCACACAAGGGACACCCTCTCGAGTGGCGTAAAGTGCTTGCGCTTCATCGGTGGCGGCCAATTACGATTTTCAGAAGTGCAGCGGGTGAAAACCGAAAGTGGCGCTCCGGGGGCCTTGCTTCTCGAAAATCCCTTTTTTCCGGCAGGTCGAATTTGGCGCCAAAAGTACCACCAATCGACGCAAAAGATCGCGGCGATTATTTCTATCCAGTCAAAAGTGTCGAAGGCGCAGTAGATCGAGACTTATTGGTCATAAAAGACAACTGCACCAATAGAAAAAAACGGAGGAAGTAGCATACTATGGAAATGGAGGGGTGATGGCATCGGTGGGGCAGCAAGTCAGGTTGGCATGTCGTGAACATGTGCCGGCAACTTCATCAACGAACTCGAGGTTATTCGCTACGATATGTTTGACAGCACTGCCCACTTCCCTGCCCGAGATGCGCTCGATGAGTGGGAGGAGATGGTTAATGGATTCAAGGCCCGAGGTAGCGATTTTTCACGTGTTGCGTGTGTGTTTGATAGAATTATAGTAAAGACTAGACGACCACGTGACCACCAAGTAAGTGATCACCCATCTAGCTGCAAATTGGAGTCCCGATTTATGACTGCAAATTTCGGTTTTCATGTGGGGCTCCTATGACAAGCACGGCAAGCCCTCAAATAACTGTCTTGTAGCGATCGATCATCGCAACAAGTTTCACTAATTTGGGGTATGTTCGGGAAGCAATTTCGATCAATCGATGTGGAACCAGTCCGAAGTGCTGGGCGCCCGCGCTCGATTGTTGTGTCCACCATGGATCAATTGGCTGGGCGATTCAAAACTTGGTCATTCGTCATGGTCCCGTATGATGAGCGAGGTCAACAACGACTAACGCGTAAGCAGCGATGGTGTGGTCTACATTTTTTCTCATATAGAAATGGTCAAAGTCTAATATCCTTTCGTTTGTCAGTTTCACCTACCATCTCTCGTCGACACGTATATTAGTCTAGTGTGTCTCTGGAAAACCCAAAGCTCGATTCAAGGTCATTCACGGGGTCACAGAGCGTAGAAGCCATTTTTCAAATGCCAGAATGATCTCCTGCGTCGTCGTACTGCACAATCTATTGATTGATATTGGTGATCGAGAGGAATTCCACCTATCAAGAGATGAGCTGGACCGCGATCGAGTTGAATGGAGACAAAACACGGCATTTTCTATGGAAGAATAGGATGAAACTCAGGAAGAGGTTGATTCACCTACCATCTCTCGTCGACACGTATATTAGTCTAGTGTGTCTCTGGAAAACCCAAAGCTCGATTCAAGGTCATTCACGGGGTCACAGAGCGTAGAAGCCGTTTTTCAAATGCCAGAATGATCTCCTGCGTCGTCGTACTGCACAATCTATTGATTGATATTGGTGATCGAGAGGAATTCCACCTATCAAGAGATGAGCTGGACCGCGATCGAGTTGAATGGAGACAAAACACGGCATTTTCTATGGAAGAATAGGATGAAACTCAGGAAGAGGTTGATTTAGCTCTAGAAAAGCATAATGCATATGCAGAACGATTTTATCGCCGAGATACCACTCAATACTAGAAGATATCAGCGTTTTTTAGCTCTGTCATCATTTCCGCGAGGACATTAGCAGTTGAGTGTGACACCTGAGCAATCTCGTGTAGACTGGCTTGCATCCCCTGGAGTGTTTGCTGCATAGTTGTATTGGTGCCATGTTTCATCTCGAAAAAGAAGTCTGATTTTCTTTTGCAGAGTTCGCCGTTAAATCCACGATGACTTGTTCGATAGTTGACGGGGGAACATGGCTCTGGCTGACGAGCTTCGAGTACTCGTACGATTGGTCCTATGCCATCTCGCAAAGTGTCATTGAATAGCCGTGCTGAGCTTTTTGACGGGGGATATGGCTTGAGCCGTTTTGCTTTGTCTCTCATTTTTGCTCTCTCACGTGCCTCACTGGGTGTATCGGACGTCTCCTCGTCTGAGACGGTTGCGTTCTCGCCCGCCGCTAAGATGCAATCGAGTCTTTCACAGTAGTGGCAGCATTCGATACGAGAATTGGCTCTCCAGTTAATCCTGGATTTCCATAGAAAATGCCACACAGCAGTGGTCACAATGCCGTCAATCCTTCACCAAGAGTCTTGCGATAGTGCTCGCGGAAGGTGTGAGGATTGCATCCTCCTTTCGGAGGAGTCTGCAGTGCTTCAAATAAATCAGTAGGCAATCTCACGGTCGCTCGATGGCTCGTCGCCAGTGCTGTTGTCCGTGGATCGACTGCCAGTCTGAGTGAGCAGCTTGCGCATCTTCTTGAATGCACGATGGATACTATCAAGTTCGTTTCTAACTGCTTCGTTGTAACTTTTTTCGGTCCACCCATTCCCCACGATCGCTCTTTGAGTGCACGTTTCCGAAACTTCAACACCGTATCCCCCCAGAGGGCTTTGATTTGCGCATTGAAATTCGTTGAAGCGTGACGTTGCACAATTTCGGGGTCCTTGTGTGGTGAAGCGACTTATAAAATAATGTAAGGTACTTTCCAAAGGGCGCATCCTGATTGGTGGAAATAAGGGCCAAGGGTGTAGGCGCCGGATAGTCGCCGCCGAGGAAGTCTACAAGCGGCCAGGTGGCGCCAGGCTGGAAATCGGAGCGGCGGGACTGACAAGGGGCGAGGATAGTCGGATAAGCGGGCTGAGCAGACGGAAGGACTATGGAGGTTTGACGGCCGAGGCGCGGATGGCGGACGGCCAAGATGGCGGACTGTTCGTAAGGATGGAGAGAAGGGAGCCTGAAAGAAGAGGATTGTTCTAGTGGAAGGAGTAGGTACCTGGATCGTAGGAGAGGCTGCCAAGGGATTGCTAGCGTCAGCGGCCGAGAGGCACGGATGGGTGGCTATCCGGCCGAGCCGGCCGGGTACAATGTACCATTCGGACTGGTACCATATGGGTTCGGTGTACCGGCCGGGCTGGTACACAAAGTCGGAGTTAGCCGGGTTGCGTTGGGTAAGGTACATGACTGGTCAGCCGTGTTATTTGAGGTAGGTTACACAAAAGGGAGTATTGGATATAGGATAAATCAGTATACGTTTCGCTTTCCTAGACACAAGTCGCTTTCATTGGTTCACGGCAGAGGGCTAACAAGGTCCCCTCTTGCTGTTATTGGTTTGCCCGGGGAAGGTTAAGTTAACCCACCGGAAGTCCCCTGACCGGGAGTCGCGGCGACTTCGTATACTCACCTCAAGTCGCGCGTGTTTTGAACACGGTATTAAGTATTGGGAAGTGGTGACATTTTGGCCTTCTGTGGAAGAGTGTGGAGTTGTATCTGCCTCGTTTACACATTTGGATTCGCCCTTCATTGTTATTGGTTTAGCTGGCCGATCGATTATTCTCGGTCCAGCCGGTACTATACAAACTTCAAGTGTCCTATTGGTTTAGCTGGCCGATCGACTATTCTCGGCCCAGCCGGCACTATACAAAGTTCAAGTATATTACCCAACGAGCTCCCCGGTGACGATTTCCGCCCAGGAGCTACCCCTAGTCCTAACCCTCATCTCTCTATTGGACGGATTTACACTTTTCGCCCTAGGGTCCACCAGGAGAGCTAACCACCCAGTACTGACGGGTACACAAGGTGAGCTTTTAACATGCAACATTCGAGCAGTCGCGATCAAGCGGATGGAAGCGACCGATCCAGCCGGCCTCAAGCCGGATCGGATCATGACTCGGATGGACGGAGTACCCCCTCCGGTAGTCAGTCGTCTGGGACCCCCGTGGGTGTTCGCGTCTCAGGAAGATTTTCTGAGAGCGACTACACCACAATGGTGCGCGTGCCCGGATCTCTTGGTGCCCCTGGATATCACCGCGAGTCCCTAGCGGGCGAAAGACCTAAACCTGTCAAATTTGTTGACGATGTTGTGTCGGGTGCATTGGGGGAAGGCATATCGCCCCCAATGCTGCTGAAGATGGAAGGATGCGATGGTCGCCTCGGATTGGGGGAGTTCGAGGTTGACATTAAAGAAGAAGTTACTCCCCTAGAGGCTCCGCCGGGGGCGGATTACGGTACTACTTACTGCAGTGCCGGCCGCTACACGGATGGAGCCGGATCGGACTATGGTGCAAGTCGCCATAGTCCGAGGAAGGATCATGGTTCCGACCATGATCCTAACGAACGAATGCATATTTTGGATATAAAAGAAAAGATCAAGGAAGAAAAAGCGGAAGTCGGATACGACCGGAGTGGGAAGCCGGCCGGATCGGGACCAAGTCGCGATCTGGCCCCCCTACCCCTAAAGAAACCGGATTGGCGGGAATTGGATTATCCGACCTACAAAGGCAAACCGCGATTCGAAGAGGAAGAAGAGAAGCAGGACGGCCTATCGACGGATATCGACTTGGAGCGTGCTTTCCATCTTCACGAGTTGGGGCAATTCTTGCGGACGGATAAGGTACTAAAAATAACACGGCCGAAGATCATAGGCGGATTGAAAGGTCCCGTCTCTCCCCCAACTCTCTCAGACGGCCACGTGTCCCTTATTAGAGGACTATTCGACCAACTCAAACAAGCCGGCATCAACACCGGTGTGTTTGATCCGAACGAGTTGTTTGATCTGAAGATGGACAAGTTGAAGGAGGCGTCCAGCGCCCTGCACGACCGCTTGGTACCGCTAGTGGGTTGCTCGCTGCCGTCAAAAAAGATGACAGCTACGACTGGAGTGGCGCCGTCCACGCCGCCGGCGACAAGCAAACCAGCCGGGGTACACTCGGGCTCTTCGCAGTACGAGTCTGCCCCTTCGGAAGCAGGCTCATCTGATTCATCAGTGGGTATCACCCGCATGACGCTTGGCCCAAGGGGAGCAGCGCGTGTGGCGACAGCCATGAGACTTGGAGGACGTGAGGATCCGGGTACGTCCGAGCGGAAGAACGGCGGCCAGTGCAGCGTACAGGCCTGGCGGACAGCGACGGCGGATCCAGAACCGAAGGAGGAAGACGTAGACGCGGATGGGCGGATTAAGAAGGAATGTCAATCTGGCAGCCCAGCCGCCCCTCAAGTCGCCCCTCAAGTCGCCCCTCAAGTCGCTCCTCAGGTGCCGGATCACCTGCAAAACATGTTTTCGGCGATGATGGAGCGATATTTGGAAGAGCAACGTCGGCTGAGCGCCAGCCGCGGCAGTCCGAAGTCACCGGACCAGCCTGCTCGTCGTGGAACACAGGCCCCCGGACCAGTCCAGTACTATGCGAGGGAGTCGAGTGATGAAGACATGGAGTCGGTGCAGTCCAAGCAAAGTGAACCCCATGCCGCCCCGCCGAGTCGCCAGACAGGTCGCCGGACCGGACGTCGGCCAACGAACAGGAAGCTGTCTCTCAGCGACGTGGATATGGAATCCGTCAGGTCGGCCAAGTACCATTACGATCCGGATGATTTGGATCTGGGGATGTCCCGCCGAGCCCATATGGTCTCGGCCCAAGCGTTTGACGCGGATTCGGGAGCGATCACGAGGGTGCGAATGTCGGCCACGTCCGAGCTGAAAGACTTCACCGGACGTGACGCGGACGAGGACCAGGCCCGAGGATGGTTGAGCAAGACGAAGTCGGCATTTCTCAGAGACCGGACGTCGGACTATGAGAAATGCCTGATCTTCGGGGATTTGATGAAGGGCCCAGCGAAACACTGGATCCAACAGCTCAGCCGGGAAACCCGAGGAAATTGGAGGGGATTGGCCGGTGCGTTCGAGGAACAATACTGCGGAGCTGGAATGTCAGCGGCGCGACAATATTTTCACACCAAGAAGCGAGCTGATGAGACCCCCCTGGAGTATCTTCATCGCTTTAATGTCGCTGGCATGAGAGCGGATATTCCCGTTAAAGAAGATGCCAGCCGGTCGGAGGCTGCCCGTGAACACGTGGAACTTTTCATCAGCACGTTGGACGATCGGGAGCTGGCAGACCAGCTGGCGTTACTGCGGTTGAAGAATACGACGGAGCTGGAATTGACGTTGCGCACGTACCTAAGGGCGAAGAAGCGAGGCCCCAAGGCTGCAGTCGGAACCGGCCGTTTCAAGTCCCGATTTAACGCGGATCAAGGAGGCCGGCCGCCATCTACCAGGACGGCCCGGGCCGTCCGCATGGTCGCCCGAGAGTCAGACGCGACCAGCTCGGAAGAGGAGTATCAGCGATCTGGGGGCGAGTCTGAGGAGGAACAGTATCGGTACCTTTTCTCGTCAGAAGCCAGTCAGCCGTCCAGGCTGCCAGCCGGTTCCGGTCAGTCGAAGGGTTTTCCGGCTCGAGCTGACCAGGATTACCCCAGGCGCAAGTGCACCCACTGTGGGTCCATCAAGCATGACGACCGGAGCTGCTGGAAGCGGCTGACGTGCAAGAAGTGCGAGAGGAAGGGACACCCGGCGGAACACTGTCTGTTCACGTGTAAGGCTTGCGGGGAGGTGCATGAGGCGGGACTGTGCCCAATTGAAGAATTCTACAACCTGTTGAAGAAGTGGTACGTCCCGACCAAGCATGCTGGAATGCTGCCGCCCGGAGCGGAAAAGATGTTAAACTAGATCGCTCGCCAGGTTGGAATCTGGTTCGAGCCGAGCGGTCTAGTGTTAGTATCTATGCATATGTCGGTAAGGAAGATAATCAAGAAGCAAAGCAAAGGATAACCGACAATACATGTAAGTTTGACGATCACGTCACCCGGTCCCCGGCCGGTACGGCTGACCCCTTCCTGGTGAGCAGTATACGGACGGATGAGTATTCCCGGTCTGAAGTGCGAATAGAATTGAACTTGTTACCTGGCGAGTCGCGAGGTTATTGGAAGTATCACTCGCCGGATAAATGGTTCAAGCAGGCCAAGGCGGATGGAAAAATCAATAACCAGAAAGCTACCATGTTGGTCGACTCTGGCGCAGAAGTGTCTATCGTAGACACCACCTTTGCTCGTAAGGTGGGGTGTGAGATAGACGAGACGAAGCGGCAGGAATGTATAGGCATTGGAGAGAGTTCGTAAATGACCCAAGGAAGGACAAGAGTCAAGATTACGTTAGCTGGGTCGCTGGTATATTACTTTACCGCCTGGGTAGGCAAGTTGGCCGGGCAGGATGCAATTTTGGGCATGGATTTTATGGTCCCGGCCGGTATACGGCTGGACTTATCGCATGGAACATTGACGTTGCCGGACGAGGTACAGATCCAGCTGGCTGGCCGGCGGCCCTTATATGGCACCCACGTCCAGTTCCTCAAGCTAGGTCAGTTTGTAACAGTGCCAGTGGGAAAAGCGGTGGAAGTAATGTTACGACCACACGACCGGCGGAGTAAGTTATGGCTGACAAGGGGCGAGTGCTGGGTACCATCGTTTGTTAAAGGGGGTGGTCACCTCAACTTCATAAGCGTGACCAACATCTCTGAAAAGCCCCTCACCTTGCATGAAGATGTGATTATTGGAATGTGGCTGGCCGAGGATAAAGTGCCCCGCCGGCCGGGCTATGTCACTATTGGATCAAGATGCTATATTGAGTGGCAAAACCTAGCGTTTCAGGCAACCACCGATCTGGTCAGCGAAGAGGAAGAATTAGAAGAGGACCAGACTCCGATGGTGGATAAACCCGAGTACCGGACCCCTTCTAAAATATTGACGCGGAACCGGCCGTCGCCGGATCCGGCTGAATGTATTGACCGAAGCTACGCCCCGATCGCGGAACTGGTTTTGCCCACTCAGAGGGAGACGGGCGAACGACAGGGTCGGGAGAAAGGACCAGGCAGAGTTGCATATGCGGTCAACCCCGATGACAGTCGGTGTGACGACCGAGGTGAAGGCGGATCGGCCCAGCCGGCCGAGCAGAATTCGGAAATAGCCGAAGGCGGATCGGCCCAGCCGGCCGAGCAGAATTCGGAAATAGCCGAATGCGGATCGGCCCAGCCGGCCGAGCAGAATTCGGAAATATCCGAAGGCGGATCGGCCCAGCCGGCCGACCAGGATCCCGAAGCGGCCGAAGCCGATCAAGTCTGCATTCATGAAGGGGGCGAGTTATATGTTGAAGGCATGGAAGAGCAGATGGCGGTGCTACCTGAGGTGACCCCCTGCCCCCCAGCAGTCACTATCGACGATCTACAAGTGGGAGACCCGGATGTGAACACCCCGGAGGAGATCAGCAGATTGAAGGATATTATATGGAAAAGGCGACATCTGTTGATCGGACCAGGGAACGCACTTCCTCCGGCCGCCCATGGGGCGGTATGTGATATTGATGTGGGAGGCGCCAAGCCGGTCGCACAGAGATGCCGAAGAGTCGCCCCCAGTATCGGGAAAAGCTTCAGAGCTTATCAAGGGTTTGCTGGCCACCAAGATAATTCAGCCGTCCACCTCGCCCTGGGCCGTCGTCCACCACGTCCTGGGCTTCGCCCATTGCAATTATTATCAAGAAGAATGGGGTGGATATAAGGTTGTGCATCGATTACCGGCTGGTGAACCGGCTGACTAAGCTGATGGTTTATCCGATGCCGCTGATAAACGACCTGCTGGAGGACTTGGATAAAGTTTTGTGGTATTGCTCATTGGACATGGCCAGTGGATTCTGGGTGGTCTCTATGACCGATCGTGCACGGGAGATCTCTGCGTTCGTGACGCCCTTCGGGTTGTTCGAGTGGAACCGGATGTCGTTCGGTCTGAAGAATGCCCCGCAGATTTATCAACGGCTGATAGATAACGCGCTGTATGGACACTTCAAGATCAAGACCCGTCTCTGGTCGGAGATGTGTTCACCGAAGGTGACCCGGACCCCGACCCAAAACCTTCAGTTTTGGGGTGGCGGTCTTACATTGATGACATTCTCGTTACGGCGACTACCTGGGATTTATTGTGTGACAAAGTGGAGGAGTTGATGATTACGTGTGAAAAGTGGAATCTTTCGATTAGTGTGGTTAAGAGTTTCTGGGGTAAGACTAAGGTGACCTATCTGGGTCATCAAGTGTCGATTGCCGGATTGGAGGCTAATCCGAAGGATTTGGAGTCCTTGAGTAATCTGCCTTTCCCGCGATCCCTAAAGGCTATGCAATCCTTTTTGGGCAGCCTGAATTATTACAGTCGGTTCATCGAGGATTTTGCAGTTTATGCGGCGGTCTTGTATGAGTTGCGGGAGGTGGATTACCATAAGCTGAGAGAGCAGGATAGGCAAGCGGAGACGCAAGCCGGGCCGGCAATTTCAGCCAATGAGGAAGCGCCCTTTTCGGTTATTTCAGCCAATGGGGAAGCGCCCTTTTCGGTTATTTCTGCCAATGGGGAAGCGCCCTTTTCGGTTATTTCAGCCAATGGGGAAGCGCCCTTGTCCGCCCAGACAAGCGGCCGGCCGCCGGACCCCGGCGCGGCCGGCCCGGACGACCACATGACCCGAGCGATGGTGGCTTTTGGCATGTTAAAGGCGAAGATGGCGACCACACCGGTCCTGAAACATTTCGATGTTGATAAGACTCCGGTGGTCATCATCTACGCTAACAAGTGGGCCATCTCGGCCGCTCTCGTGCAAGATCATGATGGAGTGTACTGTCCCGTGACCTTCAGCAGCCGGACCCTGAAAGTTAGTGAAGTTAATTATGGGTTGGTGGATAAGGAAGTTCTGGCTCTATTACGGATCTTGGATGTGTGTTATACGATGCTGGTGTCTCGGCCTATCAAAGTACTCTCCGGACGGTCGACCCTATCATGGCTCTTGACGGCGAATGGGATTGATGGTCGGCTGGGGAGATGGGCGGCTTTGTTGTCTCAGTGGTCCCTCGAAGTGATTAAGTGTACTAAAGGGGAAGAGGAAATACTGGGCACATTGGCTGCCTGTATTACCCCCAGGGCAGAAGTGGAGGAAGCACTGATAGCGATCGCACCTCGGAAGCGGCCTCGACAAACTATCGTGTTGCCGCCGCCAACCGTGGGACCCACGGAGGAACTAATGGTTTTGAGTTTCGATGGGTCGGCGAGTGTAAAGAAAGGGTTCGGGGCCTATAGTGCCATTTTGTGGAAGTTGCCCGAATGGAAGGCGATCGCGGCCGCCTCGGATTTCACGCCTGGCATCACGGTGAACGAAGCGGAGTATAGAGGACTGCTGCTTTCCCTAGATCTGTTGGCTGGTCGGACACAGGGGCGGATCATCATATGCGGTGATTCCAACCTAGTGATCCGGCAAATCACCGGAGAGATAGATTGCAAGGCACCGCGACTGAGACTGTTAAATGATCGGGTTATGTCCGCCTTGCGGAAATGGCCGGAGCACGAATTGCTGCACGTCAAACGAGACTGGAATAACAGCGCAGACCATCTGGCCACCTTGGCCATGCGAGATCAGATCGGACTCACCGTTTCGGATCCAGGATTGTTGGACGAATTGGCGGAGATGAACAAACTATCGGAGATAATCAAACCGGCCGCTAGAGACGAGGGCCCATCGCCCGAATCCAGCCGTCCTATGAAAGAGGAATATAGCGACCGCGACTGGGAACAGGGCGCCCACGCCCGATCGGACCAAGAAGTGCCCTGCAGCAATAAAAGGTCCCTCTAGGCGGACCCCCGAGCAGGCCTGGCGAGGCTAACCACGGTTAGTAGTCAACGGTGAATGTTTGGAGTGGGAACGGAAGAGGAACGGATGGATATATTAAAAAAAAGGAAAACTGAGAGAAATAGAAGAATTAAAGCAAGCCCGACTACTCATCCCCGTCGATGACTATACTTGCCTTGGAGCCGAGTCACCCGAAGCCCAGGGTGGTCGGAGGGCCGTGCGCGGTATTGATTGCGCCAAGGATCTTGCTGGTCAATGGCCGCCAAAGATTGAGAAAGAGAGGTGGTCTGATCCAACGCACCTAGGCCGGGATACCACGTCCCTCCTTCCGCTGCATTTCCGCTCCTGCGGTTTGGTAGATGGAGCATGAACGGGAAGAGAAACAGGTCCAAGTCACATTTACCATCCCGGATACCCGCCATGATGAACGCACACAGACGGACCCACGCCTCGGAAGCTCGTCCCCGACGATTCTTACGGGCAAGGGAGTACCTGCGGAGGGACTCGTCCGCTCGCTTGTCCTCGGCAGAGATGTACAGGAAGTGGGTAGACTTCCAGATGGCCCGAGCGTGAGCCACGGTGAAATCATGAAGTCTCGCCTTGAATTCCGTGAACCATGGATTGGATGGAAGCCCCATATCCGGCATCTTGGTGTGCAAGATTTTCCAAGGTTCGGTCGCCATGAGTGTGTCGATAGCGCCCGATCCCATCAGGTCAGGGTCCCAAGTCTCTGGAGACGGCGTCTTGTAAGATCGTGGGAACAACCAGAGAGGCGGACGGGACAGGGAGTGAGCGAGTTGGGAACTGGAGATATCAGCCAGGTTGGTATTGCTCAGTTGCTCGACTGGCCAAGGCAGTATGGCGGACCGATCCGCCCCACTGGGGAAACGCCCTCCCGGATAACCACAGAAGCGGAAGTTTGGGAAAAGAGGGCGTAAGAGGTAGAGCACTCCTCCGGACCTTAGGTTTGGCTGCCGGTCGGGGGGGCCGGCGTGTAGTACGTGACCCGGCCGGGGTTGACCGTCGTTGTTTGGCCGGAGCTTGGGAGAGAGGTTCTTCTGAGTCACTCAGGTCGGGAGGAGTCAACCACTGATCAGGGATGTCCTCGCCGTTGTCTTCCACTTTCCCCTCGGCCACTCCGTCGGAATTCGAGTTACGCGCGACCGGAGCGGCCGGGACGTCGACGATGCTGGGAAGCAAGGATGGGTCGGACGGCTCATGTTCCCCGGAACCAAAACCTGCCGGCGGCGGAGTCTGCAGATCGATGATCTGATCGGATTCCACTTGACCCGTCGTTCGCCTACCGGAACGGGAAGGGCGGCGACGGGTATCCGCGCGAGAACGGGATAACGCAACATTGACTCGCTGGGCCTCGTAATCCTCGTCTTCTTCGTCATCATCATAGATAACCGAAGGGGAGGATGGCCCCGAGTCCGAAGAAGAATTAGGCGACGCGGCCGCTGGCTCAGAAGAGGGCACGGCCGCTGACTCAGAAGAAGGCACGGCCGCTGACTCAGAAGAGGGCGCGGCCGCTGACTCAGAAGAGGGCGCGGCCGCTGACCCGGATGGAGCCACGGCCGCTTCGGATTCCGAGTCCTCTTCAGAGTTAGAACTGGGGGTGAGACCGGTTCTACCGGGAGTGTATTGAGGGGATGGAAGAGGGGACCGCTCCGCGAACAGGCTGTCCTCGCTCTCCGACCCGGGCTCTTCCCCGTCGTCCGACTTGTCTGGAGGACATTGGCGCGAGGGTGGGGATTTGCTCTGCTTCCTCTTCTTAGGCGGGCTGGCATCGGCCAAAGGGGGGCTAGAGCCGGCCGGACGTTTTTGGCCCTGCGATCCTGCCGGGGCGGACGAAGAGTTGGGACCGGCAAGGGGCGAGTCGGAGCCGGCGGGAAGTTCCTCAGGTTCCGACCCTGCTGCAGCGGGCAACGGGGTTGGGTTCGGCGGAGAAGTCTTCCACTGATCCACCATTCCCAAGACAGACAAGACGGATTCCCGTACCTTGGGAGGAGCTCGAAAAAGGGGAGCGGCCTGGCTCTGAGTCGCCTCGAGCTGGTCTTGAAGTCCACACAACAAGGACCTAAAACGATCCTCTTTATCCAGCATGGCATGACAAACACGGTCCGCCCGAGCCAGTATGGCATGGGCGTCGGAATTCTCCTGGCGGGCCCGGTACAGCTCAGACCGCAACTCCTGTTGCCGAGAAGTGGCTTCTTGCAACTGCCGCTCCAGATCCGTGATTTGGCGAAGGGCCTGGGCGTGGGAGTCGCGCAGGTGGTCGCGGTTGTCCCGCACTTTATCCAGGTCTTGGGACACCTGGCGGAGCCGGGTACGAAGATGCGTAAGTTCCCGAGACATGTCCGGAATTTTAGCAGATTGCTGTTTCAGCTGTTCCAGCTGTTGAACTGCGGAGTGACAAGAAAATAAAAACTGTAAGCGACTGGGCCATCACGTAAGAGGAAATGAGGCACTTACGCTGAAGCTTGGATCGTTGGACCAATTCCTGATTGGCAGACCGGAGAGGCTCGACGACGTCTTCCAACATGCGGAGGCGGTTTCGCTCTCCCGTCAGGACGGCGACTTGGCATTCGAGATCGGCCACCTTTTCTTGGAGATTGATTATTTCTGGAGGTGGACCCCGAACGGCGGCTTCATCAGCCCGGCGGTTGGCAGCGGCGAGTTGACGGACCAAGTCGGCCTGGATATGCTCCAAGCTATCCACCTGGGCGGTCAACACGTCCAGCCTTTTTTCCATCCCCGCCGTTTCGGAGATGGGGGCGGATGGCGCGGCCGCTCGTTGTAGAGCGTCCGTAAGCTGACCCACAATGGCCCTGAGGCGGGCCACCTCATCCTCCGCTGTTTTGCGACTGAGTTTCAGCTCAGCGACCCGGGGGTTCAGGCGGTCCAGCATCGCGCAAGAAGTTTGGAAGCTCTGAGACAGAGCTTCATAGTTGTCCTGACAGGATCGAAGCTCCGCCCGAAGGGAAGAGACGACGGCTTTCAGTCTGTCACGGTCGCCGCAGGCTTGGCCGTGGACGCGGAGCGCAGCCTCGGCGTCGGCGGTCGACAGCACCAGATCGGGAGTGCGAGACGATTTCGGCGGTTTTGCGATCTCCACCCCGCTGGCAGGCGAGTCGTCGTCCACGAGAACAAGACGGCAGACGTTGGCCTTGTCAATTTGCAAGACTGGAGGTGAATCAAGACAATGTCAGTATTGGTGGGCATGCTTGCTAGCCGGTGCGGAGGCCGACCGAGTTCATGGAGATGTGATAAGGTGGTGGGGTGACGTACCAAAGCGAGGCATGGATGAGCGGTATCGGGTCAAATGAGTTCGAGTGAGATCGTGCCCCGACCGTTGTGCGGCCGTGTCGCGACTCAGGGGCGGCTGTGGTGAAGCGACTTATGAAATAAGGCAAAGCACTTTCCAAAGGGCGCATTCTGATTGGCGGAAATATGGACCAAGGGTGTAGGCGCCGGATAGTCGCCGCCGAGGAAGTCTACAAGCGGCCAGGCGGCGCCAGGCTGGAAATCGGACCGGCGGGCCTGACAAGGGGCGTGGATAGTCGGACAGGCGGGCTGAGCAGACGGGAGGACTATGGATGTTTGACGGCCGAGGCGCGGATGGCGGACGGCCAAGATGGCGGACTGTTCGTAAGGATGGAGAGAAGGGAGCCTGAAAGAAGAGGATTGTTCTAGTGGAAGGAGTAGGCACCTGGATCGTAGGAGAGGCTGCCAAGGGATTGCTAGCTTCAGCGGCCGAGAGGCGCGGATGGGTGGCTATCCGGCTGAGCCGGCTGGGTACAATGTACCATTCGGACTGGTACCATATTGGTTCGGTGTACCGTCCGGGTTGGTACTATTTGGGGTTGGTGTACCGGCCGGGCGGGTACACAAAGTCGGAGTTAGCCGGGTTGCGTTGGGTAAGGTACATGACTGGTCAGCCGTGTTATTTGAGGTAGGTTACACAAAGGGAGTATTGGGCATAGGATAAATCAGTATACGTTTCGCTTTCTTAGACGCAAGTCGCTTTTATTGGTTCACGGCAGAGGGCTAACAAGGTCCTCTCTTGCTGTTATTGGTTTGCCCGGGGAAGGTTAAGTTAACCCACCGGAAGTCCCCTGACCGGGAGTCGCGGCGACTTCGTATACTCGCCTCAAGTCGCCCGTGTTTTGAACACGGTATTAAGTATTGGGAAGTGGTGACATTTTGGCCTTCTGTGGAAGAGTGTGGAGTTGTATCTGCCTCGTTTACACATTTGGATTCGCCCTTCATTGTTATTGGTTTAGCTGGCCGATTGATTATTCTCGGTCCAGCACTATACAAACTTCAAGTGTCTTATTGGTTTAGCTGGCCGATCGACTATTCTCGGCCCAGCCGGCACTATACAAAGTTCAAGTGTATTGCCAGACGAGTTCCCGGTGACGATTTCCGCCCAGGAGCTACCCCTAGTCCTAACCCTCATCTCCCTATTGGACGGATTTACACTTTTCGCCCTAGGGTCCACCAAGAGAGCTAACCACCCAGTACTGACGGGTACACAAGGTGAGCTTTCAACATGCAACATTCGAGCAGTCGCGATCAAGCGGATGGAAGCGACCGATCCAGCCGGCATGAAGCCGGATCGGATCATGACTCGGATGGACGGAGTACCCCCTCCGGTAGTCAGTCGTCTGGGACCCCCGTGGGTGTTCGCGTCTCAGGAAGATTTTCTGAGAGCGACTACACCACATCGTTGCTCCCCCAGGTATGGGAATCAACAGTATCATTAAGTTTCGAACCACTGTTTGCAAACTCTGTCAGGTAGGTGATGAATGCTTTCTTGGATTCTTTCGCTGATGTTTTATCATATCCTCTGCTGAGACTTAATAGGGTTTGTTTTCGTATACCATGAGGGAATTTCAGGTCGAAATCAATGAGGGCACGATTCAAACATCCCGTCTTCAAAGCTGCCGACAAACCTTCTATGATGGTAGGTGAACAGTTGTCGAGTTGTGCCGATGCCAGTGCTTGACTTATGGCATAGACTTGACAGTTTCCTGTCGCTGGGGTGTTGATTTCCTGAACCCCTAAAATTTGCGTCACTTGTGCAATTGAAGTAATACTATACAGGTTATATTCCGGGACGATAGCATTTTGTGGTAGGTGGATGCTGCCTTGTACCTTGTCAACTTCTGCTAAACATCTGTTTACTTTCTCCTTACACATGTTCTCTTTGATCGATAGATCCGTGTTCAATTTCTGTTTGCGCTCGACTCCTGCTTGTCCTGTCAATTTTGTTTCCGCTTTTCGTTGCTGTTGTTTCACTTTTGATATAGGGGGTTTAGCCCTGTCCGATCGATTTTGATTTTGCGAGTGGTTCGATGTATGATGTGAGTTCTGGTCGGTATCCTTAGTGGATGGTGATACTAGTGGTAAAATCCTGGTATCACCCGGACCTCTGTTTCTTCGTGGTTGTGGTAAGTGTTATCTCAAGATCCATTATCTGCTGCGGATATCGATTGTCCCTGTTTCGGTGAGTTGCGGTGGTGGTGACCCACTCGTTTGATTGGTGTAGGCTCTGTTGCTCCAGAACGTCCTACAGTGATCCACTCATCTTCCTCCTCTTTGCCATTTCTTTCTCCTTTTCATCCATCGGCTTCACGACATGATCTTTCAATTCGTGCGATGCAGGCACTCGTGAGTCCACATTTCCTTTATCGCTCATATCCTCAGTTGTTTGTTCCTCTTCCGTTCCATCCTCTGCTTCCGGTTTTGTTAATACTTCTGGAGACGTTGGTGTCTCTGGTGGTTGATTCGAAGGTTCGTCTCTACATCTTCTTTTATTTCATCCATACTTGAGAACGTTGGATTTGGCATTTCTAAATTTTGAATTGCAGCTGACGTGATATGAATGCAGTGGGTTTGTTGTAACAGTGTGATAGATTCTGTGCAGGCCTGCATCGGATGACCTTCCAGTCCACACCGTAAACATTGACGCCTGCTACGCATTGAGGGATGTTCTACTACCACAATCATATCCATCCATCTAATACGGAGTACCCCCCGTAACGCGTGCGGACATGATTCTGTAAAAAAAGTCAGTTTCCATTCCGTTGAGGTCGTCGAAAAGGGTCCGCCTTTATCAAGATCTTCCACCTGAAACTTCACTTGTAGAATTTTATGTAACATCGCGTAAAAGTTAACCAGGTCTACCGATGTGGTTATATTCTTGAGTATACATGTATAGTTCCCTTGATGGCCAAACCTTTTTCCATTAGTGTCAACCTGCTGGTCCCATGCACTTCCTTTTTGTCTGAGTTTCTTATTATGCATGTTTTTGATGATATGATCCATTCGGTGAAACGGGACTTTGATTTCATCAAATTATTCTGCAATGTCACGTGTAAAAAAATGAAAATATTGTGCATGTTTCGCTGCGTTGTAGCTAATCGTCTTCACTTGTGCTATCATAGCCCATAGTTCCTTTGACCCTGAACCTCTCGCCGTGGCTGCTGTGGCGATACTCTCCTGTATACTTCGTGTGTTTAAAAATGCTTCCTTAATTGGGCTTTCACCTTGGAGATCTAAGATTAAGCAGCCCTCCACTTGTGCCCGTATTGTTTGAACCAACCTCACTTGTTCTCCAAAGGACATGATTTGCTTTACAAATGCGGTAACTGCCGCGCTAATATGTTGCCTTCAACTAGTCCTTGAACTATTATCCATTCCGACTTGGTTCCCTCTCTGAATTTTTGCGGTACATTCTTCCCATAGTCTTGTTCACAGATTTTTCGCAACTCGTCAATTTCTGTACTTGAGTACAATGATGTTTTGAAGAGAAACGGTTTCTGCGCAGTCTCCTGGGTGGTAGGCTTTGGTTTGCCACCTGATATCTTCTGGGTCCAATCCTTTAGAGGTGTGGCCGGTGGGGTTGCACTTTTAGCATTTTCCTGCCCTAGTAATTTCCATAATATAGTTTCAAATTTGAGGCTGGATTTCTGCGCATTTTGTGATGCTCCTATGATACGTTGTTTCCATAGTGACCAATCCTTATTATTCTTAATAACAATCACTTCAAAGAGATCGAGAAGTCTCTCGTTTTTTTTTGTTTCAGCTGCGGCAGCCTCTTCGCACAAGGAGATAGACGTGATACTGGTCTTTTCACTTTGATGTGAATCTTGTTATAAATTTCTTGCATAAGATCCCCCCAGACTTGTACTCGCGGGTGTAATTGCGAGGCCTCTTTCATCCCATTAGTAAATGCACTAATCATCTGTTCAACTGCGTACTTCGCTGGTGCGACTACCTCGGCAAGGTTCGACTTGTCAATTTTACTGTTGTGGTCTTTTTTAGAATTTGCAGGCAATGTTTCATCCTCCTTAGGCTGAAGTGTGGATTGATCGCCTTGGTTAGGACTTACCCCCTGGGGATTTGTTGATTTTTGTTTACTACTGAGCTGTGCTGATTAGTCGGACATTGGTCTACCGTCGACCGGTTCCCGGTCGATACCTCCTCCGCTTCGATCTGCGTAATTCTTTTCGGGTTTTTACATCTGAGTGGCTACAAACATATGGTTCGTAGATCAGGGTTGCCACAAGTGTACGTAGGTGGTCAAAGCGTGACCACAAGTGTACGTTGGTAACCAAACAAATACCGGTATGTAAAAAAAAGGATATCGTCAAGTATCAGCTGTTTAAACGTTTTTTTAAGCAACCGTATTTTTTAAATAGGAATAGCGGATAAAGCGGATGTTTTAGATTTGTGGATCCGTCATTAATCATCATAGTTCTAAAGAAAAAAATGAAGTGTTGATCGGGTTAATCGAGATCGTGCAACAAACACAACAAGTCACATACAGCTGAGGAATGACTGATGATAACTTTAGCAAACATTGTGGTCTATCAAATAATAGATGGAACGTAAAATCGTTGACATTAGCACCACTAAGTGACTGAGGCTATGTCGAAGTTGGGACTCCCGGCGCGCCTTCTGGCCACTAAGCAGTCGTGAAAAGCACGGGGTTACCGTTTACATCGTCAACTTTGTGTATTAAAGATTTGGAATACTATGTGACGCTCCCTTCTGGCGAAGAAAAGCAATTATTGCATGGTATTACTGCCCATTTTGAACCGAGTCGTATGGTGGTGCTTATGGGGTCCTCATCAAGTGAACACGCGTCAGCGTCAATATGGCGCGAATCGCACCGAACGGCTCGTCGACGACAGCGGGGACTGTTGGGACTGCTGCGATGTGAACTCGCGTAGCTCCTGGTTGATGCGGATCGCGCGGCGTCGGCGATAGGCAGCTTGAGTCCTAGCGCGTCTTTCCTTGGCAAGCTGTCCACGCTTGAAACAAGCCAGGCGCTTCGAAACGTACTGCGTTATTGCTAAATCATGTACAGTCATTAATTTTGAAAAAGGCATTCCTAAGTCGTCGTCTAACTCTCTAACAAATGCACACGGATTTTTGTGTCTTTGCTAGTAGTTGAGACTGCATCCACATTTTCGGCGGCTTGTTATTTTCATTCGCCACTTGATTGTACCACAACCTGGTATAGGAAAAGTAGAATTTGTGGTAATTGACGCTATATATGAGGGCAAATTCTTGGCCTGTAGAGCACCTGTATGTTAGATACGCCCACTGTATTTATTACAGAAGTACGCTAAGTCCCTTGTGTACCCCGCCGAATAGTAGAAAACAAAACAGTTATGCTTTCACAGGACACTTTGATTCGTTACCTAACGGAAGGCTTACAAATCCGGCAGAAGACTGGCCAAATGTGTGGTTATAGAATAAGCCCGCATATGTGAGTGACTGTTGGTAACATGTGCCTATCCGAATTGTATGGATACGAAACATCTGGTCTGCCATGCTAACTATATTCAGTTGTCCTGAATCCCGAGCCATCCGTTCTGCTAGAGTAAAACTCGTGGGGCTCGTGGATCAAACGGATAATTACATTCTTACCTTAATCCTGCGAGCAACGTTTAAATTAAATTTGACGATATGTGTGTAAACGGACGGCCAGAAGATCAACCTGAAGCCATGCGGGACATTGCAGCCCTTCGTACGGAACTGTTTTAAAATTTTGGGGCTAGCTGTGCGGATATCGTTGGCGATGCGTTATTACGAGGTGTCAGTGGGACACGAAGGCGCTAAGGAGAGCAACGGGAAAACGCGTAATGAAATCAACTATTGGCGATTCAGAAGGAACAACGTACTGGGCACAAACGTCAACCCAAATGCCGACTGTTGTTTTGATCGCGCTAAATTCGCGACAGTTTTTACATTCTATGAAATCACCGGGATGCTCATAAGCATGTTTATTGGGTCCACGACATCGGGGCTCGGCTGTAGCAAGGCGACAATCAGTGACCCGCCCAAAGTCTTACATTATGTTCGCATGGATTCGATGATATCAAACGTGGCGGCACTATCTAACCTCGCGGATATTTCATCACATAAAACCAAACTTAGCCCGCCAACGAGCAGTTTTCCCACTATTGGGTTGGTCATGGGCATGATTTACGATGGCGTGTGTTCAGGGTATTATTTACGGATGATTTTCTTTAGTATCGCGTTTTTTTCAACGCCAAGCGTAGCAACAAAATACCATTTCGTTTCAATAGCACAAATGCTTTTACAAGCAACGGCACGGAATTTCTTTCGTGCCATGTCGTATACAGTTGCCGAAAGTGTCGTGTAAATTCCCATCAATTTCGCGGTATCGTTTGTCCTGATGACGTTTTTTTTTACTTTATAACACGGTCCTTTGGCAAGTATCTCGTCTTTTTTCTCGTTTTGGTCTGCTTTCAACATGGCATTAGTGCCTATATGACTATGTTGAGCGCCTTTGCTTCGAGTATTACCATTGGCCAAGACTTGGCGTCTATATCAGTGCGTTTTCCTCCTGTTTTTGGGCAATATTATTCTCGCTCGCCCATTTCTTGGGGCCTACGTAGCAATATGTTGTCGGAATTTAGCTCCAGTTCGCGGTATATACCCGCTCAAACTCAGAAATTTCTTGCGAGTTTCTCGATTTCACAAGGGACTGAGTTTATTGGCATCGCTGTCTTGGTGCCTATTACGTGCTCTTTATCACGTTAAATGGTTTCGCTGAGCTAGCTACCAGTTGGGAAGGCAAATTAACCAGGATTCGACGTATCATAGACTTCTGGATTGATGTCCAAAGACGCTGGGTATACCTTGAAGGCGTCTTTTTCGGGTCGGCGGATATTAAACAGGACACCAAACGTAAGTGCGATGCAAATCTGGGTGGATTTTTGCGTCGATAAACGTTATCAATACGGTATTGATAATGATTTTCCAGATAACATCCTGAGCGTGTCGTTGAAACAAGCACGACAAATGAGTAATGGTCATGTTGTAGTTTTAGCCAAGGTGGCGACGATCGTCACACGCATCCAACATCCGGTTTTCGTGGGTTCCATAGTCATTCCCGATTTTACATGGGCGTTACTGAATAACTTTCAATTTGCAATAAGAGCTAATCTTGCAAAAAAAGCTAGCTCGTGTAACTACGAATTAAATTAGGTACAAGCTCATCGACGACGAATTCGTGCTGTATGGAGCTCATGTGTTGCGGGGGCAGTAAGTAGCTTTACGATGCTATAGCTAGAGATGGTGACCATGACCCAATTCGACGAAGCTTGCTTCACATCGAGACTCTCCCATGCGCATCGTCAACTGAGGCAGTGACTGCGAATATATGAAAGCAATATTGGCCCGAATTTTTGCTATGGAACGCATCAGCTCCGAAGTTCAAAAACACTAATAGGAATACGAAGTGTTGGAGTAAATGGCTTGTCTCGGTACATTTACCCTTTGATAAGAATTACCCCTCTTATCTAGTAAAGAAGCATTACCATTGGTACCCTTTGAAGAATAATCACACAAGAGGATACACTTGCACTTATATGTGCATATTTATTCATAAAGTGTTAATGTTTCTACTGAGGTATAGAAACTCTACATGAATGTCTCTACCGACATAATGCTTAGTGTAAAAGTAAAATATTATTATTATTGCTTCCTTCGAAGCAAGTTCTTTCTCTACCTTCTCTACCTTTACGCGCATCGTGCTATCATTTCAACAGGTTATGAGGCCAAGCTCCATCTCATCTGATTTTCCTCGCCTGACCGGCTCCGACAACTTTGACGTTTGGAAGTCCCGTATCCATGCTTAACTTGACGGGAAGAACCTGCGATTTATTGAAGTTCCAAACTACGAGCTCAACCCAGTCGTTGACAATGACGACGAAGACATGGTTTCGGTCACCGACGATGATCCAGATTCACATTCCAACTGTGATGAAGAAAATGACTCGTGGGACGAAAATGTGAAACTCGATCAAGAGCTCGACGACGACGAAGAAGATTTTGTTGCATCGACCGACGTCCGCCGACTCACGATCGAGGACTCGGCAGTTAAAGATGAAAACGATAATATATCGAATCCTGCAAACACTCTGCTCCCAGCTTCTGCTCAAGTTGAATCCTTTGGAACAGTGAATGCCAGGAAGGTTGCCAAGGCAAGAGCAAAAGCAGCAAAGTCCAAGGCGCAAGCCAAGAAAAAGGCTAAAGACAAAGCGAGAAACAAGATTGTCCTTGCTGCTGCTCCGACACGTCGCTTGAATGCTCAAGTCAAGTCATTCTTGATGAAGACGCTTGACGACAAGCATATCAGAATTGTGAAGGGTTTCGACGAGGTTTATGATATTTTTCAAGCCATTTGCGATAGATGCAAGGGCACCAAGGCTTACGGTGATCACTACGGCATTATTAAGTACCTGTACAATACTCGTTACCAGGAAGGTGATGACATGACAGAGTTCATTCTTAAGTACGAAGACGCCACGAGCGGCCTTAATACCGTACTGAGCAACAGTTTTGACGTTAATGTCTTCTCGGTTTCTCTTCAACGCAATGCCAGCATCGTGGGAGCGTGAGATGCGCATTTGGCGCGGAAACCGTGAAATCTTGCCTCTTCGAGAGCTTAAGAGTAATTTGGAGTCCCCTGTGACCAAGAAAATTGCGCAAGAAAGATTCGCGCTATCCCGGGGTATACCGGAAAGTATTGAAACCCAGAATGAACGTGCTCTGGTATCAATTCTTCCTGTCGTAGGTGCTCAAGCTCTTGTGGATACGAACACTGACAGTCGACGTGTATGCTCGTCCTGTGATCGCAAAAAACCACACAATGGCTACGTACCGTGTGTTGGTGAAGCACAAGTCAATTGGACAGGTAAAACCAAACATGGTTATCCCGACCAACTTTAAGTTGCCAAGCAATAATATGTGCATCCGACGCAATTCGACCAATGTCCCCAGCAATCGTCAACATCCATACTTGCGCGGCACCAACCGCAACGGTTACGGGGGCAGGCGTAATTTTGGTCAGCGTAAATACGGTAAAGGCAACCGCATTTTCGGTCGTGGAAACAGTCTAGGTAATTCCGGCTACAACTCACGGCTCACCTTCAATGGTAGCAGCGATACCTACAACAATGGTAACGGTGAGTACAATAGGGGCAACAGCAGTTTCAACCAAGGCAACAACGGGCACCATCAGTCTCATCACAACAGCAGCGCGATGATTGCCATTACCGCCGCCACTGTGTCGACATTTGGTTTGACAGCCAAGATGGCTTCAACGGATGTTGATCCGGTCTGGACTATCGACTCTAATTGCACGCGCTACGTAGCGTATAACGAAGCGTGGTTCACGACAACAATGCCTTACACAGGCTAGATTACTGTGGATGGGAAGAACAAAATCCCGATCCGTGCGATTGAGGATATCTCCTTCAAGGACATTGAATCCAAGGAACCTTCGTGCTGCACAACGTCCTATACGCGCCCGATCTCGAGTTCAATTTGTTTTCGGTGCCTGCGGCTGTGAAGGAAGACTTTCGCTTCTCTTTTAATTGCATGCAATGCGCGATTAATACGAGTCAACATTTTAGCATGAAGGCCAAAATTGCGACTCATAGCGACTTGTACCAATTCATGACAAGTATGAAGTCGACATTGACCAGCAAACCGACGGCTTTGATCACCCTTCATAGTAAGGCAGCATTTTACGTTTACATAAACAAATAGGTCATCATAACTTACGTATATTGCAGGCTTTGCCTAAGAACGAAGCAATCATCGATCATGAACTCGATGGAGTAGTATCGCAACTAGATATTACATGTTCTTCATGTTTACTAGCAAAGTGACACCGTCAACCATTTAATCTAAATAAATTGTTGTTGTTGAGCGTGCAAAATTTCCTCTTGAAAAATTTCAGAGTGATATATGTGGTCCCGATGCCGACACAAAGTCTAACCGGTTGTCGCTATTTTCTAATCTTTATTGTGTACTGTACGCGTTTCGCAGTCACATATATTATCATAGTTCGTTCAGAATTATATGAATGCTACAAAGGCTTGCGCCGCAAGGCGCTAAACGATTTTAGCTTTGACGTTCACACTGTCCAATATTCGTCCATTAATTATGACCCTAAAACTAAACCTCTTCAAGCTGACAATGCGAAAGAGTATGAAAAACTTGGTCGAACGTTGTGGGACAAATACGGAACCAAAACGCAATTTACGATAGCATACATGCCTGAACAAATTGGCGTAGCTGAAAGAAGAATGCGCACCTATATGGAACGCGTTCGTGCAACCCTATTTGACGGGAAATTACCTCGTGAATTATGGGCTGGATGCGTTCGCCACTTTACCAATCTGGTGAACATGACCCCCAGCACGGTTACTAATAACAAAAACTCATATGAGCTTTGGTATGACAAGAAACCTTCCGCCGTGAACCTCCGTGTTTTTGAATGCAAAGCATTTGTTCACGTCCCAGAAGCGCATCGGGACAAACTGGAACCACCTGCTACTATATGCATGTATCTCGGTCTACCCGACCATAAGCGTGGTTTTCGACTACTTGATGATTCCACTGGCAGGATTATCTACAGCCGTGATGTAACCTTTGACGAAACCATATTTCCTTGGCATTTTTGCCGACGGAACCAGGATTAGATATATCAAATAGATCATCAGAGCTAGAACAACCTAATAGAGATGAAACTTTCTCGTATACGGATCACATTATATTGCCTACGACATCCCATAAAGTCATGTGTCAACCTACAGAGAGTGCTGCATCTAGACCGGTGGTTCAATCAATGCAGTTGCTGTTCTTACCTTCGAACGAAAAGCACGTGGTTCTCTTCCCCGTACGCGAATACGTCTTTGAAAGCATCTTCCCACTTTTTCCATTCCTTTCCCTGCAAGGGCGGCTTTTCGTTCTCAATTCCAGCGTTCGCTGCGATGACTTCAACTCGCTTTTCAAAGGTGCCTGTCTTCCTCAGATCTGAGAACGCGTTCAAATATTGTAGTCGGATACGAGATACAGAAGTAACAGGAAATACATGGGCTAGACAGCGCGGGGGTGACACGAGCAACATAGCCACCAGATAAAGATAAACTTACGTTGGCGTCGGCCGACAACATACGCATCGTTCAATTTAGCCTGCTCGACTGCTTCACGCGCTTCTTCTGATCGCCTGACGGTGCGGTGAGATCGCATGGCATTGTTAGATGTCGTTGTACAGTACAGAGCGGCGAGTAAGACTCACAGAAATAGTCCCGAAGTGAAAATAAATTAAACGTACCTTTCTGTGGGTGCGGAGGTCTTCTGATCTCCCGGATTCTTCTTTTTCCGAATTGGTGGCTTCGCTGTCTGGGCTTGGGTGCGCTTTATCAACCAATTCACCGTCTTCATATCTTCCTGCATCACTCGCATCACTTTTTCCCGCCCTACTGTCGCCATGGGGCATCATTATAGAGCCATAAGGAGACCCAGACATCACTACACGAGTGACAAAAATGTCTTGTGGACCACACCACATACGCATAACAGACGTATTATGTGGTGAAGTGTTCCAGAAATTAACGGACTAATGATGATGGATGCCCGCACCGGATTGGCTGAAATGTCGCCCTTAGCCGGATGCCCGGGCCGGTCAATAAGAAGACGCGATCTGGGAGCTGCCGGACGCACCTGCGAGCGGCCGGACGGCACCAAGCCTGGGATCAGGCCCGACGGACGTGATAGAAAGCATGAACAGTCAAGCTAGCAGGCTAAGCAGACGGGAGGACCGCGGATGTTGGACGGCCGAGTGGCAGCCTGCGGCGGATTGTTTGTAAGGAATGAGTGAAGGGAGCCTGAAGGAAGATGAGTGTTCTAGTGGATGAAGGAGGCACCCGGATCGGATGAGAAGCCGCCAAGGAATCGCTAGCGCCAGCGGCCGAGGAGCTCGGATGGGTGGCTATCCGGCCGAGCCGGCCGGGTACAATGTACCATTCGGACTGGTACCAGATGGGTTCGGTGTACCGGCCGGGTTGGTACCATCTGGGGTTGGTGTACCGGCCAGGCGGGTACACAAAGTCGGAGTTAACCGGGCTACTTCGGGTAAGGCACATGACTGGTCAGCCGTGTTATTTGGGGTAGGTTACACAAAGGGGAGTATTGGATATAGGATAAATCAGTATACGTTTCGCTTTCCTAGACACAAGTCGCTTTCATTGGTTCACGGCAGAGGGCTAACAAGGTCCCCTCTTGCTGCTATTGGTTTGCCCGGGGAAGGTTAAGTTAACCCACCGGAAGTCCCCTGACCGGGAGTCGTGGCGTCTTCGTATACTCACCTCAAGTCGCCCGTGTTTTGAACACGGTATTAAGTATTGGGAAGTGGTGACATTTTGGCCTTCTGTGGAAGAGTGTGGAGTTATATCTACCTTACTACACATTTGGATTCGCCCTTCATTGTTATTGGTTTAGCTGGCCGATTGATTATTCTCGGTCCAGCCGGCACTATACAAACTTCAAGTGTCTTATTGGTTTAGCTGGCCGATCGATTATTCTCGGTCCAGCCGGCACTATACAAACTTCAAGTGTCTTATTGGTTTAGCTGGCCGATCGACTATTCTCGGCCCAGCCGGCACTATACAAAGTTCAAGTGTATTGCCAGACGAGCTCCCCGGTGACGATTTCCGCCCAGGAGCTACCCCTAGTCCTAACCCTCATCTCCCTATTGGACGGATTTACACTTTTCGCCCTAGGGTCCACCAGGAGAGCAAACCACCCAGTACTGACGGGTACACAAGGTGAGCTTTCAACATGCAACATCCGAGCAGTCACGATCAAGCGGATGGAAGTGACCGATCTAGCCGGCCGGATGCCGGATCGGATCATGACTCGGATGGACGGAGTACCCCCTCCGGTAGTCAGTCGTCTGGGACCCCCTTGGGTGTTTTTTTCGCGTCTCAGGAAGATTTTCTGAGAGCGACTACACCACAATGGTGGGCGTGCCCGGATCTCTTGGTGACCCTGGATATCACCGCGAGTCCCTAGCGGGCGAAAGACCTAAACCTGTCAAATTTGTTGACGATGTTGTGTCAGGTGCATTGGGGGAAGGCATATCGCCCCCAATGCTGCTGAAGATGGAAGGATGCGATGGTCGCCTCGGATTGGGGGAGTTCGAGGTTGACATTAAAGAAGAAGTTACTCCCCTAGAGGCTCCGCCGGGGGCGGATTACGGTACTACTTACTGTAGTGCCGGCCGCTACACGGATGGAGCCGGATCGGACTATGGTGCAAGTCGCCATAGTCCGAGGAAGGATCATGGTTCCGACCATGATCCTAACGAACAAATGCATATTATGGATATAAAAGAAAAAATTAAGGAAGAAAAAGCGGAAGTCGGATACGACCGGAGTGGGAAGCCGGCCGGATCGGGACCAAGTCGCGATCTGGCCCCCCTACCCCTAAAGAGACCGGATTGGCAGGAATTGGATTATCCGACCCACAAAGATAAACCGCGTTTCGAAGAGGAAGAAGAGAAGCAGGACGGCCTATCGACGGATATAGACTTGGAGCGTGCTTTCCATCTTCACGAGTTGGGGCAATTCTTGCGGACGGATAAGGTGCTGAAAATAACACGGCCGAAGATCATAGGCGGATTGAAAGGTCCCGTCTCTCCCCCAACTCTCTCAGACGGCCACGTGTCCCTTATTAGAGGACTATTCGATCAACTCAAACAAGCCGGCATTAACACCGGCGTGTTTGATCCGAACGAGTTGTTTGATCTGAAGATGGACAAGTTGAAGGAGGCGTCCAGCGCCCTGCACGACCACTTGGTACCGCTAGTGGGTTGCTCGCCGCCGTCGAAGAAGATGACAGCGACGACTGGAGTGGCGCCGTCCACGCCGCCGGCAACAAGCAAACCGGCCGGGATACACTCAGGCTCTTCGCAGTACGAGTCTGCCCCTTCGGAAGCAGACTCATCTGATTCATCGGTAGGTATCACCCGCATGACGCTTGGCCCAAGGGGAGCAGCGCGTGTGGCGACGGCCATGAGGCTTGGAGAACGTGAGGACCCGGGTACGCCTGAGCGGAAGAACGCCGGCCAGTACAGCGTACAGGCCTGGCGGACGGCGACGGCGGATCCAGAACCGAAGGAGAAGACGAAGACGCGGATGGGCGGATCAAAATGGAATGTCAATCTGACAGCCCGGCCGCCCCTTAAGTCGCCCCCCAAGTCGCCCCTCAGGTGCCGGATCACCTGCAAAACATGTTCTCGGCGATGATGGAGCGATAGTAGGAAGAGCAGCGTCGGCTGAGCGCCAGCCGCGGCAGTCCGAAGTCACCGGGTTAGCCAGCTCGTCGTGGAACGCAGGCGTCCGAACCAGTCCAGTACTATGCGAGGGAGCCGAGTGACGAACTCAAACCGAGGTGACTCAAACAGAGGTGAACTTTTCCCCTAGCAGTCGCGAACCTCAACCCCAACGTTGGGGTTGAGGTCACGGTTAAAACCGAATGAACCTCAACCTCGGCACCTCTATTCCTAATCGATACTTTTTCATTCCAACCTTCTTATATTCTCGGACGGAGGAAGTATTTGGATAGGTGGTCTAATATGACTATGATATTTGAACTTCAATATCATTGGTTTTTTATGTTCTGGGGTTCATTTAAATAACCCTCAACAAGTGGTCGCCGCCCGCTACGTGAGCGGTGGTTTTAATATTGATTTGATGCAAATGGTATTGGTTTCGGTCCCACACTGGGTTTTATTTTTGGGAGACATTATCCCCACCGGAGTTTAGTTTTATTATGAGGTCGGGATAATATCTATTACAAAAAGTGTGGACCACAATTTAATATTTGTCCCTTCATTCTATTCTAGTAGTAGTAAAATGTAGTCTAATTAGTCTTAACTATTAGCTACTATGAACATGTGCATTCTAGAATGTAGTCTAGGCTCAGGCATCGTGGATGTGTATTCGTCCCGTGACACACATAGTTGATCTTGGTCAAGACTGGGGGATCCGGTATCTGGTGCTGGAAGATAATTGAAGACGCACTGTGAACTGATTTTCTGTCGGATACCGTCTTCCCGAGTTGAGTATAGTCTTGCCTCGTATTCTGCTACTGCTGCTACCTGGCACGGCAATGATTCCAAATGATCTCGAGATGGTCGAACGCGTCCCTCAGTATACCTTGGAAAATCGTTTGATTCCTGAGCTGCCATAACCATGCGATACCTATCCCACACAGGCCTTTCCACAGTCGCTGAAAAACGGCTGTATACGTTTCGTCATACCACCCATGTTTTTGCATCATTGCCTCCTTGATTCGTGAACCTATTGGAGGTGTCGTTCGAGCCACCACCGCTGTTTCAAATAAAGATAAATCCGTATCCGATATCATTACACCTCGCCACTGCTGGATCAGCCGCCGCCAGAAAGCCTTCGCTCTTTTACATTCCCATTAGATGTGGCAGATGTCAGTCCTAGTAGTGGTACAACTGTGATCCAATTTACATCTCCTGTCGGAGGTCGTCCGGATATGGAATGTATTTAGCTGTATAGTCACAGCTCTGAACTGCACCCACACCTGGTAATTGGTTAGCATATTCTCATGGTCCCATACCTTTTGAGGCTCCACATCTTGTAAGCTGGTCCACCAGGAACTCGCCTCACACCTATTCTTCCACTTCGCCAACACCGTTTGCAATTGTGGTGCTATCCCGTGGTAGTACAACCTACGAAAAGCCCTGCGTAATTTTGGCCATATTTTCCGAATCGGCGTCATGTCTTCTACCGACCAACCAATCAAATGCAAGTCCGGATGGGGTTGCAGTACCACTAACTCGTCCAGAATTGAAGGGTTTTCATCATTTTCCTGCAATGTACTTGATGTCACTTTCCAGAGTATCCCATCCGCCTGTTATGATAAGGTACATGAGTCCCCGCCAGTTGTCGCGGTGCCTCGGACCTTCCCCGGCGTAACGAGTGTCCACTCGAAAGATTCTAAACAGGTTGGTCCCCGATCGAGAAGAATTGGCAACCTTTCTCCAATTTGCACTCTTGGCGACGCTAGGATAATTGCACATAGCAATCGTCCTATTTTGGC
>MIQA02011411.1:0-18757 GCA_001887855.2 Sclerospora graminicola | reverse complement strand
TGGCCCTGAGGCGGGCCACCTCATCCTCCGCTGTTTTGCGACTGAGTTTCAGCTCAGCGACCCGGGGGTTCAGGCGGTCCAGCATCGCGCAAGAAGTTTGGAAGCTCTGAGACAGAGCTTCATAGTTGTCCTGACAGGATCGAAGCTCCGCCCGAAGGGAAGAGACGACGGCTTTCAATCTGTCTCGGTCGCCGCAGGCTTGGCCGTGGACGCGGAGCGCAGCCTCGGCGTCGGCGGTCGACAGCACCAGATCGGGAGTGCGGGACGATTTCGGCGGTTTTGCGATTTCCACCCCGCTGGCAGGCGAGTCGTCGTCCACGAGAACGAGACGACAGACGTTGGCCTTGTCAATTTGCAAGACTGGAGGTAAGCCAAGATAATGTCAGCATTGGTGGACATGCTTGCCAGCCGGTGGGGAGACCGGCCGGGTTCACGGAAATGTTATAGATTAGTGGGGTGACGTACCAAAGCGAGGCATGGATGAGCGGTATCAGGTCAAGTGAGTTCGAGTGAGATCGTGCCCCAACCGTTGTGCGGCCGTGACGCGACTCAGGGGCGGCTGTGGTGAAGCGACTTATGAAATAATGCAAAGTACTTTCCAAAGGGCGCATTCTGATTGGCGGAAATACGGACCAAGGGTGTGGGCGCCGGATAGTCGCCGCCGAGGAAGTCTACAAGCGGCCAGGCGGCGCCAGGCTGGAAATCGGACCGGCGGGCCTGACAAGGGGCGTGGGTAGACGAACAGGCGGGCCGAGCAGACGGGAGGACCACGGATGTTTGACGGCCGAGGCGCGGATGGCGGACGGCCGAGATGGCGGATTGTTTGTAAGGATTGAGTGAAGGGAGCCTGAAAGAAGATGATTGTTCTAGTGGATGGAGTAGGCACCTGGATCGTGTGAGAAGCTGCCAAGGAATTGCTAGCGTCAGCGCGGATGGGTGGCTATCCGGCCGAGTCGGCCGGGTACAATGTACCATTCGGACTGGTACCAGATGCGTTCGGTGTACCGGCCGGGTTGGTACCATTGGGGGTTGGTGTACCGGCCAGGCGGGTACACAAAGTCGGAGTTAGCCGGGTTGCGTTGGGTAAGGTACATGACTGGTCAGCCGTGTTATTTGAGGTAGGTTACACAAAGGGAGTATTGGATATAGGATAAATCAGTATACGTTTCGCTTTCTTAGACACAAGTCGCTTTTATTGGTTCACGGCAGAGGGCTAACTAGGTCCCCTCTTGCTGTTATTGGTTTGCCCGGGGAAGGTTAAGTTAACCCACCGGAAGTCCCCTGACCGGGAGTCGTGGCGACTTCGTATACTCGCCTCAAGTCGCCCGTGTTTTGAACACGGTATTAAGTATTGGGAAGTGGTGACATTTTGGCCTTCTGTGGAAGAGTGTGGAGTGGTATCTGCCTCATATACACATTTGGATTCGCCCTTCATTGTTATTGGTTTAGCTGGCCGATTGATTATTCTCGGTCCAGCCGGCACTATATAAACTTCAAGTGTCTTATTGGTTTAGCTGGCCGATCGACTATTCTCGGCCCAGCCGGCACTATACAAAGTTCAAGTGTATTGCCAGACGAGCTCCCCGGTGACGATTTCCACCCAGGAGCTATCCCTAGTCCTAACCCTCATCTCCCTATTGGACGGATCTACACTTTTCGCCCTAGGGTCCACCAGGAGAGCTAACCACCCAGTACTGACGGGTACACAAGGTGAGCTTTCAACATGCAACATTCGAGCAGTCGCGATCAAGCGGATGAAA
The DNA here is from genome assembly GCA_001887855.2 of Sclerospora graminicola. NCBI lineage: Eukaryota > Oomycota > Peronosporomycetes > Peronosporales > Peronosporaceae > Sclerospora > Sclerospora graminicola. The sequence goes on along the minus strand of MIQA02011411.1, from coordinate 16,997 downwards.
GCGACCGATCCAGCCGGCCGGAAGCCGGATCGGATCATGACTCGGATGGACGGAGTACCCCCTCCGGTAGTCAGTCGTCTGGGACCCCCGTGGGCGTTCGCGTCTCAGGAAGATTTTCTGAGAGCGACTACACCACACTACTACGACCGATGACGGTCGCGGTAAAGAGAATGCACACGCGGTGGGAAACACCCATCGTAAAAAGAACGAACCGTCAGGGAAGCAAATGACTTCCGTGTCGAAAATAAAGAACTCACGACTAAGAACAGTCGGGAGTGCATGAACACCATGGTAGACAGTGGTCACCATGAAGAGAAGGCCTTGTGCACGAGTGATGATCACCGTGCCACAGATCGGACAAGTGCGTCTGATCTCGCAGCTGTGTCCGTCGAGACGATCAACGTCCTGACGCAGACAGAGACCGGATTAGCTACCCAGTCTCTCACACTTGACAACCCTCCGAACCTAAGTTCAGAGATGATGGCCCTTCCAGCCTTGAGCTGGAAGAAATTCGTAAAGAACTTGCGAAATGATCAGATCGAACAGATCTGCGTCATTGTCGCATCTGATGAGGTTGTGGATATTCGCGAGCGAATATCCACTTTACAATTGGAAGACATCGGGAACGAACTCGTTCCCAATGGCAAGAACGCTGAGAACGAACTCGTTCCCAGTGATCAAACCAAAGTTCAGCGCTTTGAAGCGCAGAGCTGGGAGTCGCTTAAGGCGACTTCTCCGTACTACGAAGTACTTTGGGAATACGCTGACGTATTCCCAGAAGAAGTACCTTGTGAGCTCCCCAAGGATAAGGGAACGAGGCACGAAATTGATCTCGTGCCTGGCACGAAGTACTGTGTCACGCGGCAATGGCCATTACCGCGCGACCAAGTTAAGGCCATCGACGAGTTCTTTGAAACTCGTCGCAAGGCGGGACATGTGCGGGAGTCTACCTCACCGCACTCCAGCCCCACCTTCTGCGTTAAGAAATCCACTGGTGGGTGGAGAATCGTTCATGCTTTCAATAAGCTGAACGCAGCCACGGTACCGGCGCAGACGCCGATACCGCGGAAGGATGTCATCATTGATGGCATGAGCGGGAGCACCGTTTTCAGTGCTCTCGACTTGAGGGATGGTTTCTACCAAATCCTCATGTGTGAGAAGGATATCCCTCCCACGGCTGTAAGCACCCCAAGCGGTATGCTTTGGGAGTGGCTTGTGATGCCGCAGGGGCTTCGAAATGCCCCTGCCACCTTCAATAGATGCGTCACGCATCTATTGCGCCCGGTGCGAGAATTCGCACCGAGCTACTTTGACGACGTGTTCATCCATAGTAAGGCTGAACATGGCAAAACTGATGTAGACGTTCATAAAGAACATCTACGTCAGGTGTTAGAGCTTATGCGCAAGCACAAGCTCTATGCAAATTTAAAGAAGTGCACCTTTGGTGCACCTGAGATACCCGTTCTTGGCTGCTTTGTAGGCAAGAATGGAGTGCGCCCCGATCCAGAAAAGATCAGGGTGATCGTTGAATGGCCTACGCCAAACAACGTCAAGGAACTTCGAAAGTTCCTTGGATTGGTGACATACTTGCACAAATATTCGTGTAATTATGCCGGTCTGATCCGACCTCTTTCCCAATTATTAAAGAAAGATGTCGAATGGCGCTGGGATACCCAGTGCCAAGATGCGTTTGATGCAGTCAAGCGTAGCTTGACTGAGGCTCCCGTTTTGGCAATCGCCGATAACGAGCGACCGTTCCACGTCGTTTGCGATGCGAGCGATTTCGCCATCGGCTGCGCCCTGATGCAGCGTGATCACGATGATCGTGATCGCGTGATTTATTACCAATCGCGTCAGCTGCGCCCAGCCGAGCGCAACTATCCGGTGCATGACAAGGAACACCTTGTCATGTAGTATCCACTGGCAAAGTTTCGGATCTATCTCTTAGGAGATAGACCATTTGTGGTTTACATGGACCATGCGTCGTTACGCACGGCCGTGAATTCACCACACATCTCCCAAAGAATGGCACGTTGGCTGTCATTCTTTGCGGAATACAACTTCACGGTTGAGTATAAACCGGGAAAGCTGAACGTGGTAGCGGATGCGCTATCACGACGCCCCGATTACGGGACGAAACCGTCCGTAATCGAGGCAACCAGTACAAACGCAATACGTTGCACTGCTCTGTCGTCGCCACTTGTGCGACAAGTACGTCAAGCGTACGAAACAGACGAGGAAACTCGCCTACTGATCGATTACTTAAGTGATCAATCAGATCGGAAGCGCAAGGAACTTCCAGAGTTCCTTCGCGCATGCGTGCATCGTTATCAATTGCACGATGGTCTGTTGCTTTATAGCACAGACCAAGATGATGTTAGCCGCATCGTCGTTCCAAACGACGATGACCTCAAACATCAAATTTTGTTTGAGTACCATGATGCACCGATTTCGGGGCATCAAGGTCGAGAAAAGACGTATGCTTCTCTCGCACGCGATTTCTACTGGCGTAACCAGTATAAATGGGTACGTAAGTACGTCCACGCTTGCGAGGTATGCCAGCGCGTCAGGGGGGGATTCCACATCTTAGTTTTCTCTCTACTATGGGATTTTTTTTCTATCATTTTGTATATAGATAAAATCTATGATGATATATATTTTTAATAAAATAATTTCCGATTCAAAAAATATTTTATATGCATTAACTACGCAAGATATGAGAAGCAAACCTGAAATTTCATATGAATACCGACATCGTCACATTTGGCACTCTAGAAGAATCAATTGAAAGTATCGAGGAGTTGCTACACAAGTGTGGATACGAAGCCTGTCGAAGAGAAAATTTTAAAGACATCTACGGTCTGGACCCTGAACGCACAGCACAAAAATATAGGACTTATGGCTTCACCGTTACTAGCGGAAAATCAGTGGGAAACTTCTATACTGAACTATCGGAATGAAGGTTTGGATAGCACGATTATTCCTACATATCGAGTGGTGGCGGATGTAGAATACACACCTCAAAAAGGTTTGAGACCACCGGCTTTAAACAAATTGGTGCACGAAGATGTCGAGTGGAGTCAAGAAGCTATTGAAGGTATACTGAAGAATAAACCATCAAAGCGTAGAGTCACAAAGAAGCTCGAGGTATCTTCAGATGAAGATGATATCATGTCAGCTTCCCCCAGTAATCGGTCTGATGATCCGGTAGTTGAATCGTTGATGAAACTAATGCAGGACGGTCACCTAAGCTTAGAGCAGCTGGCGACTGTATCTTCTTCATTGGTAACAAGAAAAGATCCTCCTACAGTGCGAGCATCCACTCGAAAACAGTAAACGTTCTTTTGCTAGTGAAGAGTCAGAAGAGGAAGACGATATTGAGTTTACGGTCCGAGATGGAGCGACGTGGCAAGGGGATGGACGCCCTGAAAAACCTGTGTTACAGGATTTATCCATTAAAACGTTTGATGGTGACAAAGGAGGAGCGGGGGGAGCGGAAGAGGCACGAGCATGACTTTCAATGTTTCTACACATCGCAAACATATCTGGCTGGGACGCCACACAGCGACTGGAAAATACTGTTAACCCGGCTAAGTGGTGGTACAAACAATTGGATAATAGTATCAAGTACGACTGGACACTGTTACTAAAAAGCTTCAGAAAAAAGTACTGCTTGAACAAGACCCCTCCTCGTCTGACATATTACTATAGATCCGTACTATACAATTCGAGGTTTGACACAGTGTATAATACAGTATTAATACAAAATTACCGTAAAAGTCGGGTTAAGTGGGACACACGGTCAAATGGGACACGACGAATCTGTATTGTTGAGATTCCACTTTCACATCAACGGAAAGATATGCTTATAACAACTTATAGGACGGAGGTCATAATTACCACATAACCCCAGTAAAAAACTACAAAACCAGATGACCGGTGAATTTTAACGTTCAATTATGTTTTTGGTGCTTATTACTGCCAGATAAAAAGAAGAGAGGGAAGTCCATTTAACGACAAAAAGAGGATGAAGGGCATGTATTTAGCGGATGCCATTCAGTTTGGTGAAATTGTGAGTTGAAAAAGGTTATCGGTACTAATTTGCATATCTTCATATTTAATATTGTTTGAATGAAGTGAGTTGTCCTTCCTAAGTAGAAATAAAGTCTTGTTTTAAAGTAGAGAGTGGTATCAAAACATTTTGAATATGTATGTGTTTATCATTTCATCTTACCTTTAGGCTTAAGCTATTTCTACGCTAGTTTAGGGTGTCCTAGGGCTGTAGAATTGGCTTACGCTTCAAACCTTACAGTCGATTCCTGTCTATCTTGCACGAAAAGAAAAAAATACGTTAAATACGTATGTATTTTAAATGCTGTATAATACGTCTGTATAATACAGGGTATTATACAGACGTTTGATACATACGGATCTATACATATTACAAACTGACGCAAAAACATGACGAACTTGCATCCAACTATTTGTACGACTAAATGCAGCTGCATTAAGAGCAGGGATCAGTTTCCGTGGGAAGGGCGACTCTTCAGCGCTGGATGATCACAAACAGTTCTTTGAAAGTTTACATGACCGAACTCTGCAGATGCAATTCAGATTCACCCCATTTTATAGCATCGAAGATCTGGTATCCAAATTAATGTGTATGAATCCTGTCAAGCACGACCAGGAAAGAAATCTGGAACCAGACGGCAAGAAGCAGAAAATGTTACCCCCACAGTAAACCGAGTGGATTGAGAACCATCTCCGTCACAAGGGACACGTCAAAGTTCAAGTCAGGAACAAAAACCAGTACGTGCACAGTCGGGGAATAATCAACACCTACCCACAGGCAATGTATGCAATCATTGCAACCGGTGAGAACATGACCGAGACATGTGTTGGCAACTTCAAGTATGTGAACATTGCAACATGCAAGGTCATACTGTTAAGTATTGTGTCAACCTTTCATCGAGAAAATGAACGACTTACGAACAAAACTGAAAACCGGAGAATTGTTGCAACAAGAAGTGTCAGAACAGTTAAGTGGCTAACCCCACTGTGTGCGGCGAATGCTGTCGAGGGATGAGGGGCGGCCGTGAGACCAAACAACCAACGTCCATCAGCAAAAACACGAAAAAAAACATTAAAAAATTTAACAAGTACTGGTTTGCATAATTCATATGAAGACGCACCAGTTGCTGAAGCAAAAGCACAAGAAGCACGTGTGATGAGTATTAAAAAGTTACATGTGGAAATTTACGAAAACAAAATGGAATTTAAAGAAAAATAGAAGACAATCAAGAAGAAGAAACAGAATCTGCAATGAAGAGGAGCACATAACAGAGAAAGGTCTACACAAAGCGGAAACGTGTACTGCAGTTGTTTACTTGATCAGCGCAAAAGTAGGGGAGAGACAAGGCTGGTACAGACAGCAAGACCCAAAACCCAGGATGCAACGCAAATTTATGTGCATGGAGCAGCTGACGATGTAGAACTCCGATTGATGATGGTAGTGGAGCCAACATATCACTGCTCCACACTAGTTTGGCAAGGAAACTGAAGGTAGGGGTGAAGATGTTTGAGAACCCTACAAATTTCTTTGGAGTTTCCGATAATCCTATTGGAGCGCATGGGCTGGTAAATTGAAGATACGCATAGGCCGCAGTGATTTTCGAGCATGGGTTATGGGTATCCGACTTTGAATCTCAGTCTTGGATCATTCTGGGTATTGACTTCATAGGGAAAGCCGGAGTAACACTGAACGAAGGATGGACTGTGTATCATACCAGGTGAAAAGCCTTTTACTATTCTAGCCATGGATGACCTCACTAAAAAGACTTATGTTGAGGTTTTCGAAGAGGTCCGACAGAATAATGAGGAAGAATTGAATTGGACGAGTGTACAGGCCATCCGGGCCATAGGAGATCTACCACCGGCAGCTTACTCCATCGACGCCATCTCAACCTGTAAGGTAGATCAATCACATTTAGATCGCGAAATATATTTACACGAAGGGGTGAAGATATCGGCGGACGCTATGTCGGAGCGGCTGGCTCTCATCCCAGAGATCGAAGTAGATACCAGTGCAACTGTGGATATGGAATTGGAAGATATATAGGCGAGCCGGATCTTACGACGCCTCAAGAAAAAGCAATGCTATGAAGAATACTGGAAAAGTATAAATACCAATTTATTAGTTCGGGTAATGCGTTACCACCACCAGCTAGGAATGTGGTATGTGATGTGGATGTAGACGGATCTAATCTAGTGGCACAGAAAGCAAGGCGTGTCCCAATGCATTTGATGGAAAAATTATATAAGTCGTTGCGAGGACTCCTACAAGCTAAGCTTATCCGATATTCGCACACCATGGGCATCTCCCATCTTGTTGGTATTAAAGAAGAAAAAGAAGGATTTTTTACTTTGTATTGACTGTCGCCTTGTAACAGGCTAGCTGTTACTGGCTTACACTGTGAAATTGCAGTGAGGAAGCGTGCAATTAGTTAGGACCAAATGTAACTTGGCCCTCCTTAGTTAGTTTAGTTAGCTAGATTATTTAATTAATTAAATAGTCTCTCTCAAATATAAATATATACTTAAGGGCCACGTGTCTACAAAAAGTTAAGTTTAAAAGTGAATATATTATGAGTGGTTTAGAGTTAATACCTATATTGATCATACAAACATGAAGTATAAAGCTGGTCTGAATGATATCTTTATCATTAGATTACTTGTTAGATTCGATAATTGTATCAGAATCTGTTCTCAAGGTGGATTATAACAACTTATAATCCAATATTCGCATTTCATACATTAAGTCTGAAATTGAACTGTGATATTTCAACTTAAATATCACTTATGTAATGGCACCCATTACACGCCTAGTCAATAAAATGACGAAGTTAATGGTGTACTCTTTGCCATTGTTAGAAGATTTACTGGCAAACTTTGAAGATGTTATGTGGCTGTGTTCTATGGATAACGCAAGTGGATATTGGGCGGTATTGGTGACAGCGAGAGCACGGCTCATTACAGCGTTCATTTGCCCATTGGGACATTTCGTATGGTTACGGATGCCTCAAGGTCACAAGAATGTGCCTCAGATATATCAGAGGGTCATAGACAACGCACTATGAATGGTGTTTCGACGTATTGAACAAAAATATACATGATGTTTCGACGTATTGAACAAAAAGATACATGGTAGGCTATGGCGAGGTGGAGATAGAAGAGGCGAAGAAACTACACAGTCTGCCGCAAGAAGAGACCGATTTATACCTGACAGAAGATGTATTTCATCTAGGAGTGGTAGAGCGATCGTCAGTAAAACCGGTTATCGGATGACGATCCTATATCGATGTGACATTGGAGCGAATATTTGGGGCGGCTTATGCATGGTGTTGGAATGTTTACTGGAATCGTTTAAGTATTGGAGAATCACCATTAGTCTCCATAAGAGTTCTTTCGGGAAGAAAAGTGTGGAGCTTCTTGGACACATGATATTTCGGCAAGGAATTTCAGCAGCCCCAAGGAATTTGGAGTCAGTGCTTTCGATGCTATTCCCCAACACGATCAATGGAGTACAACGTTTTCTTGGTAGTCTGATCTACTATCATCGGTTCATTGACAACTTTGCCACATTTGCAGCTGCACTGTATGAGCTTACAGATCTTGAGTTGCTGGACGGCATTCAATTATCTCAGGCAAAAAGAGCGTTTGAAATATTGAAGCAACGCCTCGTAGAAGCACCTTTGTTACGACATTTGCAGAGACACAGGCTATTCACAGTCATAATTTACGCAAATCAATGGGCTTTCGAAGCAACAGTATGTCAGGTCCATAATGGAGTCTTACATCCCGTACGCTTCATAAGTAAAGTGTTCAAAGATGCTGAACAAGATATACGGGAGCAGAAAAAGAAGTTCTAGCTTTATTGAACCAATGGGCTGCCATGTTATCTCCATGGTCTTTAGAGATTATCCGTGAGGAGCAAGGGGCGACAGGCCTACCAGCCATCATGTCAGCTGCTATAATTCCATGGAAGAATATTGACGAAGTATTGGAGGATATAGCACCGCTAAAACCCCAGAAAAGTATATCGGTGATAAGGCCGATCCCCGAGTTAGATCAAAAGCGTGATGGTTTTGTGCTAACATTCGATGGGGAAGTAAGGCTAAAGGGAGAAAAGCTTGGGTCGTTCGGTATGATTTTATGGAAACTACCGACTTGGGATGTGGTAGCGGCCGAATACAACATCAATCAGAGTTCACAGTGAATGAGAGTGAATATCATGGACCGATCGGAGCTCTTGAACTGGCTAAACATTACAAGATACAAGAGGCAATTGTGTAGAGATTCTCGTAATGTAATTGGACAGGTTAATAGAGATCTACGGTGCAATCAAGCGACTTTGGCAGTATGGTTAAACAGAGTGAAAACACTACTCTCGGAGTTTGATGCCATTAGCTTGATCCATGTTGCACGAAAATGCAATCAACCAGCGGATCTGTTGACGCATAAGGCAATGATGTCGTTGTCATTCGGAGAGATTACTTCGGTGGAAGAATGGACAGACTTACAGCTGATGAACACCCTCCCTGAATTGTTGTATCGAACGAACGACAGATGAGTGTGGTCAGGTTGAAGTCATTCCGGGTAATTCGTAGTTAGATGGAATAAATAACGAAGGGGAACAACAGGAGGATATAAAACAAGTTTTTGTGGTGACTCGGAAATTAAGTAAAAGCCAGAAGCAATCACGACTTTGGCAAGCAAAGAGTAAGAACAGGGCTGAGCGGTCTGTAATCAATCACCAAGTGAAGCCGAGCACGACAGAGACCACTAATAAGCAGATGGTAGTGCAGGCACAGAAGGAAAGATTTCACAGAATAGCGAGAGCTCAACAGACGGATACATGGTATGCATAGATCGTCGCCTATCTGAGTGGAAAAGAAGAGTTATTGCCGTCCACAAATGCACTGAAACGGGTAGCACGAATATCAGTGGGTTATGTGATGGACGCTGCGAGGGTGTTATATTACTGTCCGATTGGTAATATAAACAAGGACGATACGCTACGAATAGTCGGTCCGGATGTGCTACACGAAGATATTTTGCACGCATATTTTAGCGAAGCGGGAAGCGGTGCACATCAAGGAACTTCTAAAGTTTATGCACGCGTGAGGAGGATATATTATTGGAGGGGCATGTACGCTCAAATTGAAAATTTCATACCTTCGTGTGAAGGCTGTGCGACAGCTAATGGGAAACCGAAATATGAGGGGCGATCAAGTGGAAACATAGTTGCGTCGAGACCGTTTCAAGTGCTAGCTATGGATTTCGCTTTGCCTTTGCCTAAGACTTACGAAGGACATGAAGCGTTGCGTTTTTTCATCTGTGTATTCTCGGGATACATTTTGCTCGTACCCATGAGTTCTACGTCGTCTCAAGACGTAGCAAAGGCATACATAAAAGGCATATTCAAGAGATTTGGTGCACAAGAGATCATACGACATGATAGAGACCCAAGATTCATGAGTTCAGTGTTTCGAAGATTCAATCGTATGCTAAAACAGAAGCAACGACAAATTCTTGCATACAGAGCACAAGCGAATGGTAAACAAGAGCGATCAGTACAGACAGTGATCAAGGCAATAAAATGTTACATTTCAGACCCAGAGCAGAGAGATTGGGACGAATACGTACATCAGTTGGAACTGGCGCTAAATAATTATGTAAGCTTACAACATCATCAGATTCTTTTCTATTTGGTACACGGATGGAGCGCACGGACGACAATAGAGGCAATGATATCCCCCAAAGACGGATCATTACCAGAAAAGGAAGCACTGGAGTGGCGACAAAAACAGGTGGTTCAACAAGAAAGAGCCAGAGCGCAAACCGAATACATCCAAACGACACTCATGGCAGAGAGAGCTAAGAAATATAACGACAAACTGGCTTATGGACTATGGACTACACGCACGGCTTACAGACCTGGAGAATTAGTGTGGCTGTATGACGACCTGGTGAAGACTGGATTAGTGGGAAATCTAGCACATCTATGACATTGGCCCTATCTGATGGAAGAACGAGTGAGTGAATCAGTGTATCCGCTTAAGTTACAAGGGGCGGACACAAAAATTTCCCGTTGATACGTAACGTACGTCTTAAACCGTACATCTCGCGGATGAAACGGCCACAAGACAGTAAAGCAGTCGACGATGAGCTCGATCTGGAAGAAGAGTTGTTACCAGAAGATTCTTGGTACGTACCAGGCCGGGATGATGAGTGGGAAGTGGAGAAAAGTGTGGATTCCCGCGTAAAGACTCACACGCGAAATGGAAGAAGACACAAGAGTATCTCATACAGTAGAAAGGGTTCAATTATATATCCCACTTGGAAAAATGAAGATTACCTTACATGCACCGCGTTGCTACATGAGTACGATGCTAGAAAAGCATGGGAGAAAAGAATGAAAAGGTGCACAAACGGCGGACGAATGCGAATATGCAGAGTCAGCGGACGAATAGTGCCAAGAGTGACTGTGAACATGATGGAAAAAGGATGTTGGAACGTTGGAAGAACAGAGCATGGAAGGACAGCAGAAAATGAAGTGGGACAAAAGGATGATTACATGGATAATGGAGTGGGAAAAGAAAACAAAAAATCAAGGATATAAACAAGCTACAGATGGAGATAATGGTAGAAATACCACCTGATGCGAGTTCAAGAAACAAATACATGTCATGGACCCAAGTCGGTTGTGAGCAGAAAGAGTGGGGGCCCGAGTTGGCCGCACTTACATACACACGAGTAAGATCAGATGGACTACTAAGAAGATGTTTCCGGCAATCATGACATGGAGAATTATCAACGCGAGGACTGACGCTGTAGAAGGCATTAGGAGTGGTGCAGTTCAGATTGGAAGATGTAATCTTAACAAAATTACAATATGATTGGAGCGAATATTGGTTTGATGACTGTTATGATTGCCACATGCGGCCAACGGCCTTAAATGTGTGCCGCTGAAATATGTAGAAGAGCGCATGTGATGAAACGACCTTAAAATGTGTGTCGTAGAAGCATGCAATTTTGTATGCGTGATGGAATGACCTTAAATATGTGTCATCGAAGCGTGCAAAGATATATGTGATGAAACGGCCTTAAATGGGTACCGTAGAAGCACGGAGTGATGGGTATAGCATGAGGAAGCGACTTTGAATGTATGTCGGTGAGGCGGTGGGTATATACCGGAATGTGTGCCGGGAAGGAAGATAATACGTGGGTGAACATATAAAGAAAAGTTATATGTAGAATTGGTCCATGGTACCCCTTTGACTATTTTAATGGAGTTACGGTATTGACTGGATCACTCTCGAATGGGTCACGGTACTGCCTGGATTATTTCGATAGAATGGTTTGTGGTGGAGCCGATTTCCAAATCCATGACCGAAGTCGTGGGTGGAATCCGGATACCCACTGGCCCGGACGACCAACTATCGGAGGGGGTACTCCGTTGATCCTGATCAGCATCAGAATCAGATGAATCACCATTATGGTGACTGATCTGATCCTCCCGGTCATCTGACCGGTCGTCATGCGCGTCAGGATCTATGTTTATCTTCATCTCACCTTGTGTACCCGTTGATCGGGGATGGTTACACTCACTTAGGTGGACTCGGTGACGAATTCGATGATCTTGATCAGGTCGGAGGGGATGACCTTCTCGAGACGGGGGATGTCCTCGGGTGGAAATCTTCACCGGAGAACAGGTTGGGGTCGATACTTAATCAGTATCTAGGCACTGATCAGGAAAGTTCGTCTGATCAGGCCAACCAATGAGAGAGAGATAATACGAAACCAAGAAAACGCGATCAATCCACGATCTTCCACAGTAATCCACAAACGTTATCTCCACAAAACCTTTTCCAATATTATTGACGTGTTCCAAACACGTGTGCATTGAGGGTGAGGTTCGATCACCTAAACAAACCCGTCGGGGGTCTTCCGGTAAGCCAAAATGCGTCTAAGCGCGTCTTAACCGGGAATTAATTGAGCAAGAGGGGACTAGTCAACCCTGTGCTCCCAATGACCGCAACACGTGGCGGAGCGACTCTTTGCTTAGGGGGAAAATCAAAACCTCGTGAGGGTGTTTAACCCAAGTAAATCCCGTCGTGGGACTTCCGTCGAGCCAAAGTGCGCCTATGCGCGTCTCGTCCGGGAACAAATGAACGGGGGGAGCCTTGTTAGCCCCCCGTTTCCAAAAGTAGCGCCAAGTGGCGCAACGACTTCTTTACTTGGAGGGAAAACAGAACCTGATATTAATATTATAAACCTAAAAAATCCAGTACCAAATGTAACCTACACCAACCTATGTGGCTTACCATACTTCTACCTTGAACTTCTTGCCACCTGATTTATTCCAGCATCTTTGTAGAACGTTCTTCGTTGATCTTCAACCTGATTCGTACCCTTTTCTGACTGATCTTCGACTGATCCCGATCCGGTCCTCGACTGATCATGGTCAAACTCTATGCCGATCTTCACCATCCCGATCTCTCGACAAACAACTTGGAAAACACTTGCGATCTGCCCCTCGGACACTGTTCACTTCATATCCAACCCGGCTTGACTGAAAACTTCATCTGCCTTTGCATCTGGACGCCGGTTTGGAGCTGATCAGCCCCGATCGTGATCAGCACCGCGATCAGCCCCGATCGTGATCAGCACCGCGATCAGCCGTGATCGGCCGATCCAAGCCGGCTTGATTGAGAGCTTCATCTGCCTTTACATCTGGGCGCAGATTTGGGGCTGATCAGCCCCGATCTCGATCAGCACCGCGATCAGCCGAGTGATCAGGTAGTGATCAGGGTGATCAGCCCTCGATCACTTCGCAAACTCTCTTGGTTACCATCACACTGACTTCGCGTGTTCCCTCGGCCATTTCATCGACCTTTACCCCATGTCGGGGTAACAAGATCACGCTGATTCAACCGATCGAGCCTGATCGGGACTTTCCGCATCTTTCCTGGACGAATCCATCGGTGATCATAATTTGTCTGGACTTGGCATTATTCACACAACTTCCATTCTACGTGCTTCATTCCATTTCATGTCTGATCTGCATATCTCTGGGGACAAAATTAGTTGGCTAGGCCGATCGGGCCGAAACTTCGTGTCATAATCAACTTCACCAGCTGCACTGTTCATATATCGGTTAGGTGACTGCCTTCGATGCGTCATGTCACCAGTCGCTGCAATTCCAACTCGTTATACATCCACGGGAACTCCACTTAGTAATCGTGATCACGATCGCGATCGTAATCTCCACCGTTCCATCAATGTCTGGGACTGGGCGTAGTAGCAGTACTTGGCTGATCTCTTCACATCACACATACCTGTCTCTTCACATCACAAATACCCGTTGTCCGCCACATTTTCGTCGTATATGCGATCGGCCTTTCCCACCCATCAACTGTCTTATGTTGATGGGTGTCCCATCGTCACCAATCAACGGTCATGAGTGGTCCACCTTATTCTCAACATTTTATTAACATCGCTTTACCACAGGTTCGGGAATCGTCGGGGTGGGTGCGGGAATCGTCCGGGCCGGTGCGGGATTTTATCAAGTTCACAATTGGTGTGCGGTAGACAAACAGTTGGATGGATGGGATAAAATTGCTTTAGAGAGTTGGAGATATACAAGAACGGCATTACAACGGGAACTACGTATGACGACGACCGGAACCCCGAGCGACAGAGAAGGGCACAGAGCGCTATGAGTGGTACAGAATCACCTGTGGAGTTACCTCAAAAGGTAACAAAGGAAGCCTATGAAGAAAAAAGCGACACGGATAATCACAGCAAGAAGAGTAATGAACTACCCGCCAGCAAAAGGCAAGTGGAGAGCACACCGCAGGAGAAGATAAAGAAGAAAAAGGAGCCTGCCGTCACAGCCAAGCCCTGGACAGAAGAACAAGTGGCAGCACTTAGGGCTTTATTGGACGTGCCTACCAATCGAGGCGCGTCTAATGCCGAACTATGTCGACAGTATAATGACATCTACAAGCGTAACGAATTGGCGCTCAGAACAGCAACAGCATGTAAACACAGGTGGATTGCTAAGCGAAAACTTGAAGCGTGGGATGACGAAGAGATCAAGTGGGTAAAGAGTATCAAGCGTCGACATATTACGAAGAGGAACAAGTGGCTGGAGGAATATAATAAGCCCTTCTCGAATAATAAAGGAAAACGAACTGTGCGGGCCATAGAATCCAAGCTAAATCACGGGGCGGGGAGTATGAAGAAAGGCGATGATCCCAAGACAAATGAACGAGGCAATACCGATCGTGCGGCTTCACGATCGACAAAAGAGGAAAATGACATGCTTTTAGGATTTATGCGGAAAGGAAGCAGGGATTACAAAGTTATTAGCCAACAGCTGGGGAAACAACGACGAACATGTAATTGGCCAACGATGTTGCGACGAAGGCCGCAGTTGAACGATGTATGAAACGGCTTCGTATGGAGAAAGTGAACCAGGAACGCTCTACGATGTATTGTGGAGACGAACAAGAGCAGACATGACAAGATGCAGTTGAAAAAAGGAAGTTGAAGTTCAAGAAATGTCGCCAAATATCCAAGAACACTGAGATACCGTAGCGATTCATCCACGCAAGATGGGTGGCATTAGAGGCACAAACAGGAAAGACAGAAGAGACGAAAGAAACTGAGTCCAACTGTGGATCGCCAATCAACAAGGAGGAGAGCAGGGATTTACGACAACCTTCACCAGAAGGATGGGTGGATACTGAGGATAGTGCTAGTGAAATTTCGAGTCACATGTCGGAAGCTCAGGGTTGTGCAGGTGACACCATAGTAGATTTGACGCTAGAAGAAGGGTAATAAGAGTCAACGGATGCAATAGACCCAATTGAAGAACAAGAGAGATATTATGAGGAAAAGAGGCCTATCCCGAGTGAACATTTGTCCCGAGAGGGCACTGCTGGGTCGGAGCAAGAGAAGTCAGATGTCTCTGCAGGGGTAGGTGACATTACAGACCAGATTCATGCAGACACAGTGAGAGACGAGTGTGGAGATGAACTGGATAGCGATAAAGACTTGCAAGAGGTGGAAAGGTCTACCTTGGGGTTCGTTACACCCCTAACACATACGGAGGAATCAGAAAGAAGTTATAAACTACGAGCTCAGACCCTTCCGCCATTGGCGTTGGGGAGAATAGTGGTTTTTCAGCAGCCATTCGTAGTTACGTAAGGAAATGTCGAGTAAAACAAAGGTCGACGCTACTTGAAGTATATAACGCCTCCTTACGCAGACAACAAGAATGGGAGAAGTATATCAATCGTAGTACTAGAAGTTATGGATGGGACATTACAAAGCAATTTTTACAGCCACGACAGGATGAGCGACCCTCGCGAGTAACAATGGGAGATATACGATTGATGGTAGTAGCAGTCACGTTGATACGGCGCGATAGATCAGCGTTGGCTGTGTTTTTACGAGAATGGTGGGGAGGGCTGTATGGGCCTTGTAGAGATAAACTCTGCTGCCTAAAAGTGGACACCAACGATCCCCAGTTCAAACACACGGGTACCTGTCGACATTGGAAGTATTTGCAAGACCAAGAAGTGTACCTGGATGCCTACGAATCAAATGCAGATTACTGGTTAGCTATGGCACTGGCGGCGCATAACGACGCTTGGTGCAGCACGTCTCATGAAATTTGATGACTGTAGAAAGCACAAATCCAACGGTGCAGTTAAAAGTATCGATTTATGGAGTGGTACACTGTATTACAGACAACCGGCCATACGATACAGCTGCCATTACCGTGGAACATGTTATGCCATTGATAGGCAGCCTGTTGTACATTCAATTATGCAACTATGGGATGAGTAGTGAAAAGGGTGATGGATCAATCCGATCATGGGACGTAGGAGAGCTATACTACCACAACGAACATGATTACGTGGTTTATGGAGAAGGAATAGTGCTGTCACTGGCTAGACAAAGCATACTACACATATTGAATGTAATGGGGTACCATTACATAAGTGATATTTGAATAGAAATATCACAGTTCAATTTCAGTCGTAATACATGAAATTGTGAATATTGGATTATAAGTTGTCATAATCCACCTTTGAGAACAGATTCTGATATAATTGAATCTGACAAGTCATCTAATGATAAAAATATCATTAAGATCAGTTTTTTTTATACTACATGTTACTATGATTAGTCATACTAGTTAGCTCTTAACCACTCATAAATATATTCACTCTTAAACTTGCCTTCTAGCACTCACGTCCCTAAGTGTATATATATATCATTATATATATACTTAATCGATAATAATTAATACATTGATTATTTTCCTATCTGAGTTTATTTAAGTAAACTAAGTAGGACCAAATTACATTTGGTCCAACACAATTTGCACGCTTCCTCATTGCAAACTAACAGTGTAAGCCGCTAACAGCAGCCCTGTTACACCTGGTAGCACTTTGTGGTCCGTCCTAACGACCACTTTTGATACGTTTCGCTAGTTAACTAGCAGTTCGAAGGTTTAAGAGCCACTAGCTGTAATGACAACAGCCAGTGAACGTGAGCGTGAGCGCCAGCTCGCGCAAGACTTAGTTATGGAAAACTTTCCTAACTGGGCACCGAGTGCTATAATGACGGTGACGGAGATGATTCGGACCATAGGGCCCGAAACCATCACTCTCCTCCGAGGCAAAACCTCAGAGGATGCTCTAGAAACGGTTTCTCGTTTCAAGAAAATGTATGTCGACCCCCAGGTGCGCAATGCAATATTGCGCAACCAAACGGCGACGGCAACAACAGCGCCCGCATCTAGTGCGAGCGTTGAAGTAGTAAAGGCACGGATTCCGCCCTTTACTGGCGAAGGGGGCGAACCTCTTCGTAGTGGTTCGCAGAGGTAGAGGATGCTGTCACTGCGCAGAAGATTGTGG
>MIQA02011410.1:0-14104 GCA_001887855.2 Sclerospora graminicola | reverse complement strand
GATGGTACGGAAACGTACAAGGGGCTAGGAGCAGGTTTTAAGCAGTGGGCTTACCTGTTCCTCGAAGCACTGGAAGTGGCCCAACTTACCTCTGGATTCCAATGGAACGAAAGATTAAAAGTAAACAAATTAGGTGAACACCTTGAAGGCATGACGTTACGTTATTTCCAGTCGAACATTGGTGTGTGGTGGGCAAGGACGCCGACACTTTACGCCGTGTTGGAACAGATGAACAGTGCGTTCAAAGTGAATCTGTCGCATCACCAGGCATCGGCGATGTTCGCGGCCGAGAAGGATTCCCGGCGATCCTGGACCGAGCATTTGTTGTACCTGGTTGCACTGGCGCGGGAGAGTAAGCTCTCCGATAAATTAAGAGAACGTGGTGAAATACGCAGCACCACACATGAAAGTAGCCCTGATGGTTAGATATAACCCCCTCAGGCAGGATTACG
Source organism: Sclerospora graminicola (assembly GCA_001887855.2). NCBI lineage: Eukaryota > Oomycota > Peronosporomycetes > Peronosporales > Peronosporaceae > Sclerospora > Sclerospora graminicola. The sequence continues at coordinate 13,652 of MIQA02011410.1, read as the reverse complement.
TGCAGCACGCCCAGGAGTTGGTAGCCTGGGCACAGGAAATCGAAGACGATGAAAAGAGGCCTCGAAGAAGCACGAGATCGTTTGTAAACAATGTGGTCGAGGGCAAGGGCGATAAGGTTTGTTTCAGATGTGGAAATGAGGGGCATATCAAGAGATATTGCCCCCAGCAACCTAAAAGAAAAGGTTTCAAGAAAGGAAACAATTCAAGCCGGAAGACCAATGGGGATAATGAGCGACGTTTCGTCCTTGCGACTACGGACGAAGAGATGAAATCTACGCGAACAAGTGGATTGGAAAAAGATGATGTGTGGATCGTGGACAGCGGCGCGAGCCGTCACTTGGTGGGCGACCCAAGCTTGCTGGAAGATGCAGTGGAATGTGGGGACCACGAGAGTCTCATTTTGCCGGACGGTGGGGTCTTGACGGTGGCTAAGGTTGGCAAGGTGACTCTTAGAAGCACCGAAGAACCGGCCACGACCATCGTCCTCACGGAAGTGTATTACGCTCCTAAACTGGCAAAAATCTGATTTCACTTGGGTGCCTCAAAAGGAAGGGGTGCGTGTTCGAAGATAAAAACGGAAAAATGAAACTCAAGATGAACGAGCAAACATTATTCTCTGTGGAATTACTTGGGTCAATTTTCGTAGCCAAATTAATTTCGAATGGAGCGACGATGCAGTCAACATTCGCAGACATTGTGATAAGCGTGATGAACGTGGTAGCGGGAAATGATGTACAAGAGGGATCCTTACACCATTTCCACACGCGCCTCGGGCATCTATCCTACGACTCGGTAGAGAAATTGGCAAAGAAACCAGGTTCCGGGATCAAGATAACGAATTTCTCCCGTCCGAATTGCCTTACGTGCGCAGAGGGAAAGGGAACGCGCTCAAAGCAGCCCCAGAAGGACTCGGGTATAAATTCACCCATTGACAGAATTGGAGGAGTCATATGCAGTGACTTGAAAGGGCCTATCACGCCCCGTGACAGGCGTGGAAACCGTTTTCTCGTGGTATTCGTTGATCACTTCTCGAATTATGTGCGCGTTTTCGCGGCTCCGACGAAGGACAGGGCAGCAAAAATGTTCGAGCACTTTCTTGCCTGGTTTGAAAATGAATTTAATTGCCGGGTTCACGTATTGCGAACCGACGGAGGCGGGGAGTACAAGAATGTGGAACTATTTTGCAAGAAGACCGGAGTACGGCGCCAAGTAACAGAATCAGGGACCCCTGCCTCCAACGGGAAGGCAGAGAGGATGAACCGAACCATATTTAATATGGTTCGGTGCATGATATTTGGATCGGGGGTTCCACTGATGTATTGGTCGGAGGCGGCTGAGTATGCTACATATATACTCAACCGCAGTCCGACCAGATCTAATCCAGGGAAAGCGCCCCCGATAGAAGTTTTGACGAAAAAACCGGTGAACATTGGCGACATAGTCACGTTTGGGTCCCCATGTATGGTTTGGAGGGACCCACGTAAGAAATCTCTTGGAAAGCGCGCTGAGAAAGCGCTAATTTTAGGGAAGAACGACCAAGTTAAGGGCTACAAAGTCTTGCTGCTCAAGGACAGGGTGGTGATTACTACCAGGCATGTAAGTCACATCGAGACACTCGACGAACGTGCGAACAAGTTGATTTTACGCGCGTTGACCGGTGACCAGGAAGACGAAGGAGGCACCGTGCAGGAGCATAAGCAGAGACCAGAAAGTGAAGGAAGCGAAGAAGAAAGCGTCAGACAAGGTGACGCAGGCGACAGAACGAGTGAAGGGCAAGAAAATGTGCGTAAGTCCTTTCGAAAAACAAAGAAAACTGAAAAGGCAGCGGCTTTGGAGGAGCTACGGATGAGAAAAACGAAGAAGTCCAAGGTGAAAAAGCCGCAGACGCGGCCAGAAGCGCCTGAAAGCGAAGGCCGGGGGTCGAAGGAGGCAGCGAATGACCTGACAGAGCCGGATGTAGCGGTCATGTACGCGCTTGCAGTGATGGGTCCGGACAGTGACAAGAACAGTAAGATGGCTGCGATCCCGGACCCGAAGAGCTACAACGAAGCGCACAAGAGTACACAAGCGGAGAAGTGGACGTTAGCGGAGCAAGCAGAGATACGTGCTTTGGAAGAACTGAAAACTTGGAAGTTGATGAAGAGAGTGGACGGGAAGAAACCCCTCCCAACAAAATGGGTCTACAAGACCAAGTTACGTGCGGACGTGACAGTAGAACGCTACAAGGCCCGTCTTGTTGTTCGTGGGGATCGACAGATTTTTGGTGAGGACTATTTTTTCACGTATTCGACTGTCATGGAGCTGAACAACGTGAAGATTATTCTGATCATGTCGTTGGTGTGGAAGGTTCCCGCCAGACACGGGGATGTGCCCAGTGCATACCCTAAGGCGGGAACCGAAGAGGAATGTGAAATTCACTTGCAGGTACCCCAAGGAATGGTGATCTCAAGCGAGATGTTGCGAAAGTTTGACGTAAATTGCACGCGAGATCTGGTGTTAAAGTTGGAGAGAAATCTCTATGGTTTAAAACAAGCGGGGCGCTTATGGTATGAGCACCTGCGAAAAACTATGGTAGACATGGAGTTTCGACAATGCTTGACGGATACGTGTGTGTTCGTGCGTGCAAACGGAGATGAAATTACGCTTGTGGGTGTTTACGTTGACGACCTGTTGGTTACGGCAACTTGTGAAAGCTTGATTTGGGATTTTTTCCGGGAAATGCAGGTTCTCGAATTAAAAGATCTCGGGACAGTGGAGAAATTTCTGGGGTTGAGGATTGAAGGAGATCCTGGAGGTGGCTATCGAATTGACCAGGAACTGACGATCGAGGAGATGTTGATGAAGCACGGGTTAAAAAATTCAAACCCTGTGCGTACGCCCATAACTAATGCGGCCGTGGATGAAAATTTGAACGAATTGCTTCCCGAGAGAGCGAGTGGGAACACCCCAAGTGTGAAGAGCTTTCGATCGTTGGTGGGCAGCTTGCTATGAATATCTCGCTTTACCCGACCGGAAATATCGTTCGCGGTTCATCGTGCCACCCGCCGTACGCATGCGCCAACCTTGCATGACTACAATGTGGCGAAACGGGTGGCACGGTACTTGCATGGTACGAAGGGACTCAAGTTGAAATTGACACATGATGACTGTGGAAGTATACCGTTGCGAATTGTGGGATATAGTGAGGCAGACTTTGCTGCGGATAAGGATGACCGAAAGAGTGTGAGTGCCAGTGTTACGTTCGTAAATGGAAATATTGCAGGGTGGGCATGCAAGAAACAAGGGACGGTGGCACTTTCGACCGCCGAAGCCGAATTTGTAGCGGCAGCGATGAGTGGAAAGGGGGTGTTAGGTGTCCGAGAGTTGTTTGAAGAGATCGGAGTGGAAACGAAGACGCCGATAGTGCTCTAAATTGATAACCAAGCGGTGATTAAGCAGCTGCAAAGCGAAGCCAGTGCAGCAAGTACCAAGCACGTGGACGTGAGGTTGAAGTTTTTGAAAGACTACGTGAAAAGGGGAAGTGTGCACTCGGAACACATTGGAACAAAGGACATGGTGGCTGATTTGCTCACGAAAAGTTTGGATGCACCCCGGATGGATGACTTACGCAAACAGATTGGTTTGGAGTAATTGGCACTGTGGATGGCGAAGTTCACGATGTGAATGAAACGGTGAACGTTGTGTTTTTGCATTTAATTTTCGAAGTGCTGAGCCTCCCGCCAGACTTGGAAGGAGTGTTGAAGTTGGCTGCATAAGGATGTGCGTGGTTGTGAACCACCATAGTAACTTTCAAGTGTACAAGACTGACGTAAGGCATAGTTACACGAAAATCAGGTTAAGTCTATTTAGTGTAGATTTTTAACTATTACATAAATAAATCACTTTTACTTTTGCTCAACTTGAGACGCGCTTACGTTAACTTCCTGTGGGCCTAAACAATTAGGTCCTGCAATTAACTCACACTCGAAAGAAATTACTGGCAGCGAGCGTGGTATATTACGACTGGCTTCCATTACGTTTTTTCTTTTCTATTGTGGCTAAGTGGTATTTTACGCTTTCGTCTACTCACGTGCCTTTGTGGAATTCGCGTGCACTGGCCGGCTCGCTTGCTTTCCGTGGTACAGGAGTGTGGAGTTATTTCAGTGGTTTACTTTCGACACATGTATCAAGACCAAGATGTACTTTGATCGAGCAAGACAGTCGTTCCATGTGTTCTAAGCCGAAATTACATACTTCCTCTGTCCAGAAATATAAGGCCTTTTTTAAAATTCATTTTTAAGCAGGGAGGGGTTATCTGAGGCTAGCTGATTGGACGTTTTGAATTGTTAGTCCATGCTGATTGGAGGAGTTTTTGTTTTATTCAAAACGGCTCAGCCGTTTTCGAGATTAGGCCTTTAAAGTCGGACACTTCATGGGTCTTAAAATGACGCAGACGGATCTGAGCCACCGCTAGCACTGCAAAAACTTGGCAGCGGCCTAGAGCAAGAAGGTACTCGCTTATATGTTCTAAAAATGCGTAATATTTCTGCTGTATAAGGGTGTGACCAAGGATCTTACTCTAATATTTGAATTTCTCAGCGCTAGATACGTCGTTTATGGGTATGAGCTCGCGCCAAGATGGGATAGTTACAATTAACGATTGCACGAGCGGTCGTCGTACCAAAAATTACGCGTTGATGCGGAATTCGTCGCGCCGCTCGCGCAAACCATCGCACATACTGTAAAACCTGTATTAGAACCCCACTGGGGTTAACACTATAACCCCACCCAGACGTGGGGTTATATTCGAGGGGGGGTTCTATTTGAGAAAAAAAAGAAAGTTGCGTTTTGCAACGATTCATCTTGTCTGTATGTGGTATATGTGATTCCTGCTTCATATCAGATTCGATTCTTAATCTCCACGGGATCTCCTTTTTCAAAATCATTCCTCTGGTTTAGGTAGGCGATATTGGTGGCAAGCCTTCACAAAAGCCCAGTACACTCAGTACCTGCTGCTCGCCGTCCTCGTGATGGTCGTTCAGGAACTGCATTGCGTATTTCACAATGCCAGTGCTTGCAGTTCTCGTCGGGATGCGCTCTCATGTGCTTTCAAAGTTTCGCCAGTTCTTGACCTACGTATTTACAAAATAATTGCGCGCAAAAATTGGTGCGCTTTGCTCGCGGCCAGTCGTACGCAATACCGGTATTAACGTTGTTGTTATTGCAGTCTATTCAGTCCAATCAACTATAGCCAGACTGGGGTACACGTAACAAAATTGAGGTAACAGTTACATCTAGCAAAAGTGAGGTCCAGGGTGAGGTACACTTATAATTTCCCTAATTAAACCGATAATTAATTTTATACACCGTACTGTTAAATTGGGTGGGGTTCTATTTGAGGGATGGGGTTGTAGAATTAACCCCAGGTGGACCTGGGGCTCTGTTCAAGGGGGGGTTCAAATCGAGGGATGGGGTTCTAATACAGGTTTTACAGTATTTGCCTTTTTAATTGAACCAAAAATCGGACTTTAGCGGAGTATCTTTGAGATTTATATATAAAATCGTACTTAAAACCAATTCGACCTTATATTCCTGGACACGCTTAACTGTAGGCGCGGCCTTATATTTCTGGACAGAGGAAGTACTAGGTTTCATATGTACATAGTAGCTAATAGTTAAGACTAATTAGACTACATTTTACTACCACATCCAGTTTTTGAAATTAAGATTGTTTATAGGGGTACTATTTGTAGCAGGTCCGGTGAATAATTTTGGTCATAGCCGATTCTATTTTGGTATTTGACGAAACCAATTGTGTTGGAGATCATGCTTTTTTCTACGTGTACCGTATAACCGGTGTTATATCCGACAGCCGAATTCCGAAAAGGTTAGGGTTTCAAACACACTGTAATAATGAATAATACACTGCTTACTAAAAATACCAGGTAGAAGCAAATTTTAGAGGTCGAAAATCGTTGAATTAGCAAGTTCACTACTGTTCCATAGCTGGTTGTTATTTACCTGGCACTGGGTCCATGCACATCGTCGCTGCGAACATAATGCTAGCAATGCTGATCTGGGTATATTAGCCAGGAATGAGTAGCAGCATATTGAGATGTATTCTGACCTAAAGATGCTGCTGCAGAGGGTCCGTACACGTACTTGGACAATGTGCTGAATCAATTGTGGACATACTCGGTGCAATTTTTGCCTATTTCGATGGTGCCCAATCTCGTTACGATGATTGGCACGAGTGCCATGATGTTTACAACAATGGTGCAGCTCTTTTACACGCCGCACTAGTCGGAAATTTGCCGCACATGGGTGAGCTTTCCGCCGGTTGGTGTAAGATTCTGTATTTATCCAGACCATCAAAATCGTCATCATTGTCCCAGCCATCTTCACCTGCAGTATCAACTGGGAAATCATTAAGGCGACATTCTAGAGAGCATTTAGAACAACTTGTCAATGAACAACTCGCCTGAAACATTTGCTCTAATTATTTTTCTTGCGTAACATCTAGGCTGATTTCTTGCACCATGCACCGTCGTCGTCTTCGTCTGGAGCTTCTGAAAATTTTGTTTCTTCATCACGTTGATTGCGAGCATCCACTCCACTATTGCGACGATTTTTACTGATTCGTTCCTCTTCTTATTTCTTGCGGCGCTCTTGTAAATGCGCATATTTGCCAAAGGCTTTGGACCCGACGGGAATATTGTCGTCGTTAGCGGCTACCAAGGCATCTTGTGACCGGCGCTTTCTCTCCTCTTCCTTTTGAAAAACAGTAGCTTTGAGATCTACGAGAGACTTATTGTCGACCTAGATCTCCCTTGCCTTGGACAGCACAAGTGCTGACTCCATGGGACATGATTGCTAAATAGAAAATATATACAAAAAATGAATCAGTAAAAGGGGTCAATTCCATTGGCGCAAGGTGGTAGACGCTGTGTGTCGCCTCCCTCCGCATCCATGTGTCCCCTTTGCCATTAATTTTAGCTTGTGTGGGACTCAATTTTATACCCATAATTAAAGTGCTGTCGGATATAACATGAGTTTGTACTGTAGAAAAAATTGTTGATTTGTTTGGCTAATATATGTTGTCGGATATAACACCGGTTATACGGTACCGTAAAATGCATGTACCTATGTTTCCACGGTACTACAAAACCCTGTCAAAATTGCTGTGGTTGCCTATGACAAGCACTCGTAAAAAATCACAGTGGGCTACCCAAAATTATGTGTAAAATATCCAAAGTTATGTGTAAAACACTAACCTTTTTATGCGTGACGTGGGGTTCGAAGTGTGTACCAAGTTAACCCGCACGTAGAAGCAGTGTCTGACCATAGGCGTGTCTGACCATATGCTAACTTAGGTTACCTCCACGTTGCTAGATATGAGAGGACACGCAATCGTCTGGCTCAGGATTGCTTGAACCTAATTTAGGATCACTAGGATTATTCCTAAAAAAAGTTTAACCGTAGAACACAAGCTCGATGTCGCATCGGTGATCCAGTATGGTATACCCCTCTAAAGGACTTTTGTATCAAAAAGCTATGAGTGTACTGTCCATTGATTGGCTAAAATCTCTAGGTGACAATTAACATCAGGCGACATGTAACTTGTGTTTACGGTATAGTTTTTACGATTTGCATAAATATTGATGTGTAAAGTATTGGCTCTGAGTGACAGTCGCCTTTACATGCAATTTAGGGTACAGTAATAAGTCTAGATCTGGGAAAATTGATTTGGGCACGGGCTTAGTCAAATATATAGGTTAATCCAACACAACGAACTTGAGCTATCGCGGGTGCCGATTTACACCTCTCGAGAGCTCACAGGGCGACAACGCACCACTACTTTGACGGTTACGTCTGTCGACATGGCTACCTCAACGCGTAGGCCCAATGATTTTTTAAGTATCTAGCGTTTCTTCCCGATTAGTGTCACCTGGATCATGACACTCCACTTCTGAAGGAAGGGTTCAATATAAATATGTTGATCAATGTTGCACCGGCATTGTGTAGCGATCTACTGAATCAGCACTGTTGCACTCCGGCCACCACCAGCCAGTCTCACTCGCACTCACGCAAGCACTATCGTTAGACTGGTGTCCGCAGATAGTGTTGCCGACACTTTGGCACGAATGCGAATGTGGGTAGTTATAGAAGCCATGGAATACGCCTCTGACGCTATTGTTAGCTACAGCGTTGACTACGAATACGGAAGGGACGAGGTTGTCGATTACGTTGACCATGATGACGATTGTGTCAATACTGCTGTAATTTTCGAGCGTCAGAGTCTACACAGGAGAAATGCATACACAAACTCAACGAAGCTAGCCGTTCGCAAGTTTTTGACAACTAGGGTGACAATCGCTGAGACTACGACGGCATTCGAAATCAAGTGCCGTACACCATTATATCAGAAATCAGAGAATAAAATTCGGGATTAATGCAAGTCCAAAAAGAGTTCAAGGTGTACAGTAGGAGGACAGGAACTGCCGAGTGTGTTCCCGTGTTGCGATGACGTCAAAAAAATCGTGAAGGAAATGCGCCATGAAGACTTCCCACTAAAGACGAGACATGTAGTTGCGTTGTCAAGGATGCGTTTGTGGGTGGTCTGCCGCATGCTTGGCGCAACGATGTGAGGAGAGTCTGAGTCGTTTGTTGCAGTGTCCTATCCATCGTCTTTCGCCGTCCTACCAAGACCATTATCTCAACTACGGATCTACTCCAAAAATAGCGTCCGTTATCTTGCGACGTTGGAATCAAGGTTTCCAGAACATCTGCGTTGCTGTATTTTTAATGCAGATGAAATCACCGTGTACTATGACGAAGATCCAGGTGTAGTTTTGTGTGAACGACGACACTCAAAATCAGCGAAGGTAGTTGGCAGACAGCGAGCAAGTTTCTTCTCACGGACTTGGCCACGGGAACAAAGCTTCACCCGCTTGTTATCTTCAAGAGATTGCCAGGAGGATCTGTAAAGAAAGGAGTTGCTCAAATTTCCGACCAAATAGTTGCAACTGTACAAAGCAATGCATGGATGGAAGCAGGGTTTGGAAGGAGTAGTTCATGGATGGAGTGTGGGCAGATTACGTGTGCGCAGGCATGGACGCTCACGCAATATATGTCGACAATCTTGCCTGACCCGTTTCTGTCGAGTCCCAAATAACGTTCGCAGAGGGGGACGCCGTGCTTGTCCCCCTCCCGAAGAGCGCGACGGCAATCTTGCAACCGTTGAACGTCAGATTGATGGGGACTTTCAATCGCAAACTTCGTGCATTGATGCTTGCTTAGTTGGGAAATGAGTACGGCCCACTACCGCTAAGAGATCGTCTTCTTGCTTTTTCCAAGATATCCGCCGACGACAAGCGCAGACTCAAGGTTAAACGTATCGTGAAAGCGTGGAATTCAGTCACCAAAGAGTGCATTTTGAGCACTTAGTGAAAGTCGGAGCTTTAACGTATTGAATCTTTTTTTTCTTTATTGCACAGGAAAGGCTCGACACTAGGGCATCATAACGTCCGCTAATACATGTAAAGCTATCTTGCTAAGTTTTAAGTGTTGATGAATCATCATTTGAAGTACTAGCGCAGCCTCTGGTGCCACCCGGTCGGAAAGCTTGTCGGCGGCCCTGCCGGGTAGGCCAAACAAACATATAGAAGCTTCGCTGGTGCTGGCGGGTGCGGAGAAAAAGGGGCGAAAGTCAAACGGCGCGCTTGGGTGCTTGGCCTACATTAGAGACACTTTTTTCGTCTTGCGTGGCTTGAAAAAGTGGTGATGTTTCGTGCATATGGCGCAGGTGTGGATTCGAAGATCAACACGCAAAAACCCAAAGTGGGCCATTAATGAACCACTAATAGGAGACGGAGAGTGTATATATATAATCATTTTAGCTACGGGAGATGTTGTGTCATTTCGACTTCGGAAGAATTTCGCCCGCTGAGTATCGAAAATATCCACAGTCTCAAGCTAGCTGTAATTTGCTCGACTCGAGTCTTTTGGATATTGTGTCCACCACCGACAAATACGAGACGAGGACCAAGGTAAGAGCGCCTACCGAGATCGTCAGGAATACTAGGCTCGATTATGGCATCATTAAGTGACCATGCGATAAAAGTAGGCATTTTGGATTCCTTTAGCAGATCGACATGAGTTTGTATCAACGAGAACCTCGTTGTACCTGCCCGTATCACCGCCGATACGCATGATAGTGCTGGGGTTCTTTTCGGAAAACCAAGTACACTGGTGTAGAAGTATTTGATGAAACGTGTCGTCAAGCGTATCACAATAGCACTACGAGATCTTAGCATCATGACAAATAGTTTTAGAGGAATCTTTTTTATCAGTCGTTGAGGAAGGCAACCAGCAGGTGCCAGCGCTACGATCCCTCGAATTCTGACAGGGGTAGTCACTTCACCGGAAATTCGTTGTGATATATTCATCGCTGCTATGTTAATGACCGTGTGGGCTCCAAAGGAGTGACCTACTAAGAAAACGTTACCACCACCATCATTTAACGAGCCGCAAATTTGTCGAATCGCTTGTAAGACCACTTCAGCGGATCGCAAGGCGGATACTGTCTTGACATAGCCAGCTTGTTTCACTTTAGAACCCATGTACCCCGGCATATTTATACCAATAATGCGATAATCCGGTTGCTGCTTCGCAAGCAAAGGAATGAGGTATCGGTAATCATAAAAACTCCCAGGAGCACCATGAACGCATATTATTGTCACTGGAGGATGGTTGGTCATAACATGTGCGGGCGCAATTTCGATATACTCAATTTGGCAGATACCATCGATTTGCAAACACTTTGGGTCCGGGAGTGGAGGTGGAGGAGGAGAATGAGGCTCAGGGACTACCCTCGTAGTCGAGCAACAAGTGAGGATACTCGTGAGGCTAGTGACCGGCATCACACTTGACAATTTCAAAGGCGGCAGTCCTAAACGGAGGAGTTATACAAACTTCAGTCTTCCAAGAATAAGTGCGGCTATCTTAAGTATACCTAACATATCTGTCACAATGCTGAAACAGAAGGGGTAACTCGCAATTAGAGTTACGAAAGAATGATACGGAAGTCTATTACAGCTCAATGTTGTTTCTTAATTGTATTTTGACCAAGTTACTTGAAAATGAGCTCCTACTGGTAAAATGAATACAAGTTTTGGAATCGAAATCGCTCTTATCATTGCAATATGAAGTCATAGTGCTTATGCTGGCCGACACAGCCAAACAAAAAGTGATGGTCGGAGTCTGTCCAGCACACACTCTCTGGAACATGTGACACGTCGTGAATCCAGGCAGTAAGATGTCTGACCATTCTTCCGATGCGACCTGTTCATGTCATAAAATCATCACAAGTGCATAACCATGTACGTACCCCTATATATATATGAACGCATCCATAGAGCTCAGTAGACGACACTTGTTGAATGATTTCACCAATAAAGTGTCTCCGGCAAGTACTTTTCAGCGAGTTGGAAGTAATACTGGAGTTCATCATCCACTTTGACGTTCAGCACCGTATCCTCAGACACACTAGCCACTTTACCAAGCGAGCTAATCCATTCCTTTGTGTCCATATCCTGAGGTACGCACAAGTCATCATAATTGTTCTGCTCGTACCACGTTTTGAACGACCAGAAGCGGATAATGAACAAAGCTTCCGCAGGCAGCGTAGACTTATTGACTAGAAGCACGCGGTATAAATATTCGTCCGGAGTCCACGGCATCAAAGCGTTGTCCAGACCACAATGACTAGCAAGGCTTCGACGTCCGCTCTTTACAGCGTTACAATGGTCTGCGTTCAGCTCGTTCAACTCTGGAAACTTAATTGTGCTTGGTATCGCTTCGCCAACAACCCACGTCGAGTTTTTAGCCAGCCATTCTTGCGCTGAAATGCTGCGCAGGGCAGCGTTGTCGTCGTCTGTCCAACACAAGAATAACATTCCCAGTGCATGAAGGAAGACGGTAAGTTGTAGCCAATCCGGGTGTCCGTCCTCTTTTACTGCGGCAGCTGTAGCCACCATGTACTTAATCAACCAACTCTTTTTACGATCTGATTCACCCGTGAGCTCCATCACCCGTTTGCAAGCTTCTGGAACCGACATGTGTGCGTTTTGTAGGTTCCCATACTTGGCCACTTGGTTCTTTACAAACGCCGTCGTCTGATACTTTCGCATGATCTTGTCAAAGAGTGGTTGGGGATCCACTTTATTGCAAACCAACGACATAATCTCACCACCATCCCAAGGCACGGGACGATCTGACACTTCCACTCGTTTTTCCAATGGGTCGATGCATAGATAACTTCCGTGAAAACTACGAAGTGCCACTCCACCACCGATGGCATCAACATTTTCTGCATGTTGTGGCACAATTTGAAACGTCTCCCAGGTTGAATTCATCAGCCGATTGGCTAAAATTGTGCCATCTTCTTCCACACATAAAAATTTGCCATGAAGCTGCGAAGAAACACTTCTCCCATCGTGCCAAGTATTTGCCACATGCATTCATTGCTCTTGGAGCTCACTCCGATGACTCCATCCTCTTCAGCCACGAGACAAGTACCATCGGCAGACTGCAGAGTAATCATACAGAACCACGTACTTTCTTTAGGCTGGATAGGGAAAAACGCATTCTCGTGGAAAACAGACACCATTGGCACTTTGCGAAGACAGTCATTATCATTGTAGAGAAAGAGAATGTTCCCTTCAGGCATTTCAGTAAAGCCCCAGCCCTGATAAAGTCCCACCAGTTTACCATAACGTTTCGAGTCTTCTTCAGCCTCTAAATAAAGGGCTCGCACTTGTTTTTCGTGCAGCGTAGCAAGTGTTGCTAGATAAAGCACACGAGCTAAGCCCAAGCCACGAAACTCTGCGTTTATCGCCACGGACTTGACATGAGCCGTATTTTCTTTCTCTAGCGTAAAAATGAGTTTTCCTACGGCACCACGCTTCGTTGCTTAAACAACAAACAAAACACGTTAAATCTTGTCTATTAGAGCAATGGTAATTTCAACTACGAACAGGCAAAAAGCACCCAACGCAGCTCCTTCGTTCGCCGGTCATCAGTGAACTGCAAACGAAAGCGGGCAGCGGAGGCTGTGAGCACCTCCGTGACGGGCGCACAAGCGCCCAGAGTCGGCATCGATTGCGGATCAGCGTTCATTGTTATTCGGTCTTGTCAGAAAGTTGAATAATATGAACGGAAAGTGGAGAGTTGGAGTGGTTGAAGATGAGAATGTGTGCTAAATCTTGGGCCGGTGATAGGTGGAAATGCTTCTGTCTTGCGCTATAGGCGGTGCAAGCTCATGATTTTAACAGTGATTGGCTCAAAAAAATACATATTTTTTAGCTACCGAATTTTCACGAATTGGCATCCTGTCCTTGAACTGGATATGCAGTACATGTATTGACCAACTGAGTCTAAAGAAACAAAGCAGCAAGCAAGTGTTCCACCAACTGAGTCTAAATAGTTCATGCATTTTTCTGTCAATTTTTACCTATTTTATTCCTTTCAGTTATAACGTTACAGATTATGCTGGGCAGTGTGTTGCGTATTACTGATTACATGCAGATTACCTAGCGCGCAGCTCAAGAACGAAAACTCTTATCTTTTCTTTGGCAAGTAGTTTTCGCTCTGAGCTGCCATGTTTAATCAT
>MIQA02011402.1:0-11710 GCA_001887855.2 Sclerospora graminicola | reverse complement strand
CACTGTTAGTTTGCAATGAGGAAGCGTGCAAATTGTGTTGGACCAAATGTAATTTGGTCCTACTTAGTTTACTTTAAATAAACCCAGTTAAGAAAATATCAATATATTAATTATAATCGATTAAGTATATATATATAATGATATATATATACTGTGAGGTGTGAGTGCTAGAAGGTAAGTTTAAGAGTGAATATATTTATGAGTGGTTAAGAGCTAACTAGTATAATTAGACCTAGACTAATCATAGTAACATGTAGTATAAAGCTGATCTAATGATATTTGTATCATTAGATGACTTGTCAGATTCAATTATATCAGAATCTGTTCTCAAAGGTGGATTATGACAACTTATAATCCAATGTTCACAATTTCATGTATTACGACTGAAATTGAACTGTGATATTTCTATTCAAATATCACTTATGTAATGGTACCCCATTACATCACCCCCCACTCAAGCTGGTTGGCCAATAATATATCGTAATATTGGCCAATCGAGTGGTGGCACTTGTTGGTCATAACGATATTCAGTTATAACTCATCTTGACCAGAAGTAATCTGATGGTCAGCAAACGCAGCGGCGCTCGTACGAGCACTGCCGATGCATCGAAAACGGATATCACTTCTGCATCGCATGCGGAAGTGTCGTCGGACGCCGACGCTTCGAACGTAGTTTCGAGGCGCAAGGCAAATTCGCAAGATCGCTTGTCTCTCGTGGCAGACGCTGTGGAAGCAGTGTCTAAGCGAGGGCGGGGAGACGTCGCGAATGCGGCGTCTTCCGCATCTCCACCTGCCGCACGGCGGGTGTCAAAGAAGAAGTTTAACGACCTCTTCGGGGAGTCATCCGACTCCGAGTATGGGGGCAAGGACGATGATGTCCCTGTCAGCTACTCTAGTGGGGTTAAGACCACCAAAATCGCTTCGCCGTTAAGTGATGGCGAAGTGGCTTCTGACGCCGTCGATTACGACAGCGACAATTCGATGAAGCGGTGGTATGAGGAGCGTAGGGCTCCTCCTGGACCTCGTCATTCGCCAGGTCGTAGCGAAGACGGCTTTGAGACGGTAGGTGGTGCCCCACCCACCAAGAAACATCGTGCGGAAGCGGCTTACACTGCTTCCGATTCATTGAGTCGTGTAGAACGCTATGTTCCGTACGAAGTGGGGTTTTGGACCCCCGCATGGGCTCTTGCCTATGATAGTGGTGGGCATATGAAACGTGACTGTCAATACCCACTATTTGACATTAATGCCCTTGACGATTGCGAGGACCTTCGCAATCGTCGTTTCGATCGTAGTACTGACGATTAGACGTCGGTACTTCATCGACCTTTTCTACCAGGCTCGTCACTATACGAACCGGAAAGGGTCGAAAAATAGTAAGGATGACAAAGACGCCCTTACTCAGAGTTGGAATGCCTTTGTTGAGAATTACAACAAGGATCCCGACAGGTACGTGAAGAAGGTTCACGCAAACCGCGAGCGCTTCTTAAAGTACTCGATTTCAGGTAAAATGGAGTATGTCCATTTCACTTGTATTAAAGAGGGTTTCTCTTGTGGGGTCCCTTCGAGCATGAAATGCCCGTGTTGTCCCCCTGGAGCTCCTCGGCTGACCGAAAAGGAGCTTAGAGGGTACCGAGGCTTCTCAGTACCCGCTGAAGTTAAGTGCTATGTCGATGCTCTCAAGGCATCGGAAGCTTCGCAGGCATCAGCACCTAACGTGGGCGTGCCGCCCTCGTCAACACTTAGTGCTGACGCTTCTTTTGAGTTCGAGGAGAAGTATCCTTCTCGAACTCACGCAGGAGGTCAGGGGCATCCGCCCTCAACACCTCGATCGGTTCCCAAGAGTCAAACTCTTGGGAATATCCCAACCAACGCACCAAGTACTCGGTACGCTGCCCCTTCTTATAGGGAACCGAGCGCTTCGAAAGCAAGCGCTCGAGAATGTAGCGCTTGTTCCCCTGACTGTCAATCAGGGGCGGCGGGGGTTGATAATTCCCTCGGCGCTGTCGTTGCGGCGCATGGGCATCAGGTCCGCAGCTTAGAGAAGCTGTATGACGCTTTACGCGAGGACATGTGCCATTCGATGAAAACGTATCGTTATCATCGGGACGAGATTCGTGAGATTCTCGATGCGCAAGTTGTGATGCAGAAGAAGAGTGATCTTCTGATGCTTGACGTTGACCGTCTAAAGTCGGAGGTGGAAACTCTCCAGGGTCTTCTGGCTTCCCACCAGCGGTTGGAGGCCGACTACAAGTCTCTCTTGGGAGACTTGAAGAAGCACGGCATTCGCCGTGGCGATGCGTCTCGTCCGAAGACGTAGACGATCGGTATGGTTTCAGTCTCCCAACGTAAAACGTTGGGTGGAGGCGCATGGCCGCGGGAATGTCTAAGGTATAGGCATTCCCTTTAACACCTTGGACCTTAAAGGGCCCAATGAATTTAGGGAGCAACTTCCGTGTAGGGAAGTTGCTTATTGCATGTGTAGGCAGATTAGTTGTAGATAACATAACTAATTCACCTTTTTCAAAAGAATTTGTGTTCTTTCGTCCATTCTTGTCTGCATTCTGCTTCTGCTTATCAAAAGCGGAAGCAAGCGCGTCTTTCACATAGCGTATTACAGCTTGACGCTGTAATACGAATTCATCTACTGCTTTGTTGGCAGTGGATGGGCTGTTTTCAGTGTCAGCAGCCATTGCCGCCGACACATATTCCGCATAAGCGGTTTCGGTTTCTGAAACTGCTTTTGTTTCTTCTGTGGTAACAGTAGAAAACTCTAGTTTTTCTTCACAAGTTGCAGCTGCAGCTTGTGCTTCGACTCGCTTTGAATTTGAGCGGGTCCCTCCCCCACTTAGATTTGGCGTACCGCCAAGTAAAGCCGGGGTTCGTGGATGCCGCAAGGCATTCACGTAAAACGGTGTGTGCTTGGTAGAAGCATGCACCGAGTTGTTTATAGCAAACTCAGTGAGTGGTAAATAATCACTCCACTGCTCGAAGGCATGTGCGTAGGAACGCAGCATGTCGCCGAGAACGCGGTTAACGCGCTCAGTCTGCCCATCCGTTTCCGGATGGTCCGCGGTTGACATCTTCAACTGCGTGCCCAGTAATGAGAACGTTTCTTGCCAGAAACGCCCTGTAAATCTTGGATCACGATCCGAGACTATGTTCTCCGGCATTCCGTGTAACGGAATACCGTGTCAACGAATATCCGCGCCGTTTGCGCAGCGGTGACATTCGCTGACACTGCAGCAAGATGAACCATCTTACTGAAACGGTCTACAAAGACCACAATGCCTGTTTTCCGACTGTGATCAGCCGGAAGACCAAAGATAAAATCCATAGAAATGGACTTCCAACACTCTGTCGGAACCGGCAGAGATTGGAGGGGAGCCTGCGCTGACTGTGCGGGCTTGACGCGCTGGCAAATCTCGCAAGCGCGAACGTACTTACGTACCCATTTGTATTGGTTACGCCAGTAGAAATCGCGTGCGAGAGAAGCATACGTCTTCTCTCGACCCTGATGCCCCGAAATCGGTGCATCATGGTACTCAAACAAAAGTTGATGTTTGAGATCATCGTCGTTTGGAACGACAATGCGGTTGACATCGTCTTGGTCTGTGCTGTAGTACAACAGACCATCGTGCAATTGGTAGCGATGCACGCATGCGCGAAGGAACTCAGGAAGTTCCTTGCGTTTCCGATCTGATTGATCACTCAAGTAATCGATCAGTAGGCGAGTTTCCTCGTCGTTCTTGTACGCTTGACGTATTTGTCGCACAAGCGGCGAAGACAGATCGGTGCAGCGTATCGCGTTTGCACTGATTGCTTCGGTTACGGACGGTTTCGTCTCGTAATCGGGGCGTCGTGATAGCGCATCCGCTACCACGTTCAGCTTTCCCGGTTTATACTCAACCGTGAAGTTGTATTCTGCAAAGAATGACAGCCAACGTGCCATTCTTTGAGAGATGTGTGGCGAATTCACGGCCGTGCGTAGTGACGCATGGTCCGTGTAAACCACGAAGGGTCTATCTCCTAAGAGATAGATCCTAAACTTCGCCAGTGCATACTTCATGGCAAGGAGTTCCTTGTCGTGCACCGGATAGTTGCGTTCGGCTGGACGCAGCTGACGCGATTGGTAATAAATCACGCGATCACGATCATCGTGATCACGTTGCATCAAGGCGCAACCGATAGCAAAATCGCTCGCGTCGCAAACGACGTGAAACGGCCGCTCGTTGTCGGCGATTGCCAACACGGGAGCTTCAGTCAAGCTACGCTTGACTGCATCAAACGCATCTTGGCACTGGGTATTCCAGCGCCAATCGATATCTTTCTTCAATAATTGAGAAAGAGGTCGGATCAGACCGGCATAGTTGCACGAATACTTGTGCAAGTATGTCGCCAGTCCGAGGAACTTTCGAAGTTCCTTGACGTTAGTTGGCGGAGGCCATTCAACGATCACCCTGATCTTTTCTGGATCGGGGCGTACCCCATTCTTGCCTACAAAGCAGCCAAGAACGGGTATCTCGGGTGCACCAAAGGTGCACTTCTTTAAGTTCGCATAGAGCTTGTGCTTGCGCATAAGCTCTAACACCTGACGTAGATGTTCTTTGTGAATATCTACATCAGTTTTGCCGTGTTCAGCCTTGCTATGGATGAACACATCATCGAAGTAACTCGGCGCGAACTCTCGCACCGGGCGCAATAGATGTGTGACGCATCTGTTGAAGGTAGCAGGGGCATTTCGAAGCCCCTGTGGCATCACGAGCCACTCCCAAAGCATACCGCTTGGAGTGCTTACAGCCGTGAGAGGAATATCTTTCTCACGCATAAGGATTTGGTAGAAACCATCCCTTAAGTCGAGAGCACTGAAAACGGTGCTCCCGCTCATGCCATCTATGATGACGTCTTTTCTCGGTATCGGCGTTTGCGCCGGTACCGTTGCTGCGTTCAGCTTGTTGAAAGCGTGAACGATTCTCCACCCACCAGTGGACTTCTTAACGCAAAAGGTGGGGCTGGAGTGCGGAGAGGTAGACTCTCGCACATGCCCTGCCTTACGACGAGTTTCGAAGAACTCATCGATTGCTTTCACTTGATCGCGCGGCAATGGCCATTGCCGCGTGACACAGTACTTTGTACCGGGGACGAGATCGATTTCGTGTCTCGTTCCCTTATCCTTGGGAAGCTCACAAGGTACTTCTTCTGGGAATACGTCAGCGTATTCCCAAAGTACTTCGTAATACGGGGAAGTCGCTTTAAGCGACTCCCAGCTCTGCGCTTCAAAGCGCTGGACTTTGGTCTGATCACTGGGAACGAGTTCGTTCTCAGTGTTCTTTCCATTGGGAACGAGTTCGTTCCCGCTGGCTTCTAATTGTAAAGGGGATATTCGTTCTCGAATATCCACAACCTCATCAGATGCGACAATGACGCAGATCTGTTCGATTTGATCATTTCGCAAGTTCCTTACGAACTTCTTCCAGCTCAACGCTGGAAGGGCCATCAACCCTGAACTTAAGTTCGGAGGGTTGTCAAGTGTGAGAGACTGGGTAGCTAATCCGGTCTCTGTCTGCGTCAGGACGTTGATCGTCTCGACGGACACAGCTGCTGGGTCAGACTCTCTTGTCTGATCTGTGACACGGGGATCATCACTCGTGCACAAGGCCTTCTCTTCATGGTGACCACTGTCTACCATGTTGTTCTCGCACTCTCGACTTTTCTTGGTCGTGAGTTCTTTATTATCGACACGGAAGTCATTTGCTTCCGTGACGGTTTCATTCTTTTCACGGTGGGTGTTTCCCACCGCGTGCGCATTCTCTCTACCACGACCGTCATCGGTTGTAGTTGTAACTTCAACACGGGAGTGCTTTGCACTCGTGTTGCACACGTTAGTGACGCGCAACGACTCGTTCGTCGCGCGTTCGCGTCCCTCTGGACTCTGATCAGCGGGTGTACCATCCGCTGATCTAGTCGGATTAGATCTGGTGGTGCCATCGCTATCCACCAGGCTATCTGACGCTGCGGTTGTATCATGAGATACAGCCGGATTACTCACAGGGTGATCAGATCCCGTGAGACCGCCGCAGTTGATCGACAGGTTAACCCAGTCGATCGTTGGTTGATGCTTGGACATCCAAGGGATGCCCAAGATAACATCGAACTTGTCATCAAGGTCGAGGACGATGTATTCATCCTCGAACGATAGTTCGTCTAACTCGAGGCGTGTTCGAATAACACGCTTCGGTATAGTCACAGTGGCACCTGTTGCCAACCGGACTGATAACATGCTTCTTGGAGATTCAATCTCCTCGAAGTTCAACGACGTTAGTACCTCAGTTCTAACGAAATTGTTTGACGCTCCTGTGTCAAACAAAGCACGCATGGGGACATCGTTTCCATGTGGCCTAACTTCAAGGGTAATGAGAGGTTTCTCTTCACCCTGCACTCGTTGACAGGACATAGTCCCGTCCGGGGCTATTATCCTCACATGCCCGATGTCGGCATGCGAGATAACCCGTCCAGTAGGGCACCCCGCCCCTACTGGTTGTTCACGTTTTTTGCATCAACAGAGGGTTGCCCCTGTTGATGTCGCTTGCCAGCAGACTGTCCAGTCCGCTGACTGCGTGGTGCCGGACGCGGCGCCATACATTCATGGGCGTAATGGCCCATTTTCGCGCATCGATTGCAGCGAATGAACTTTTTGTTTTTCGGTTGCCTCGGGGTCGAGGCGACCGCGACTGAGAGATCCATTGGTTCTGGACCTCCTCCGCTCGCATTGTATCGCGGATTCGGGTGTCTCGGGACGAAGTGCGAACTTCGTCTCGATTGGAAGTTTTGGTTGTTGTTATTATTAACATGCTGTATTGGCGGCATGTTAAAATCGAAAGGCGCTTGCGCTTTCCGATTAACCCCAGCATGCGCTGCTGAGCGACGCATGCTGAACTCCTCCCGAATGCTTTGGTCTATAGCATCGGTCAGAGTCTTCGGGGAAACCCGGTAAAGACTCTGTTTGATGGGACCGTCATTCAGTCCCTTCATGAAGGCGGTGACCTGCATGGCAGGAGGCACCGGTTCATATACAATATTTTGACAACAAATATTGTATTTTCTGAGCGTACGCATGTAGGCTCAACTTGCCCTGCCTGAGTTCCATGAACTCTTCACGGCAGCTAAGTTCCATTTCTGGAGCTTCAAAGTTGTGCTTTAGCTCAGCTTTGAGTGACTGATATGTCAAAAACGCAGTTCCATCAGTGGATCTGCGGCTCATTGCCCATGCCCTGGCGAGACCGCCTAGGCATGTGGTGGCGAAATAAGCTTGTGACCGCGGGTCCACAATCTTCTGCGCAGTGATAGCATCCTCTACCTCTGCGAACCACCTACGAAGAGGTTCGCCCCCTTCGCCAGTAAAGGGCGGAATCCGTGCCTTTACTACTTCAACGCTCGCATTGGATGCAGGCGCTGTTGTTGCCGCCGCCGTTTGGTTGCGCAATATTGCATTGCGCACCTGGGGGTCGACATACATCTTCTTGAAACGGGAAACCGTTTCTAGAGCATCCTCTGAGGTTTTGCCTCGGAGGAGAGTGATGATTTCGGGCCCTATGGTCCGAATCATCTCCGTCACCGTCATTATAGCACTCGGTGCCCAGTTAGGAAAGTTTTCCATGACTAAGTCTTGCGCGAGCTGACGCTCACGCTCACGTTCACTGGCTGTCGTCATGACGGCTAGTGGCTCTTAAACCTCCGAACTGCTAGTTAACTAGCGGAACGTATCAAAAGTGGTCGTTAGGACGGACCACAAAGTGCTACCAGGTGTAACAGGGCTGCTGTTACGCGGCTTACACTGTTAGTTGCAATGAGGAAGCGTGCAAATTGTGTTGGACCAAATGTAATTTGGTCCTACTTAGTTTACTTTAAATAAACTCAGTTAAGAAAATAATCAATTTATTAATTATAATCGATTAAGTATATATATATAATGATATATATATATACTGTGAGGTGTGAGTGCTAGAAGGTAAGTTTAAGAGTGAATATATTAATGAGTGGTTAAGAGCTAACTAGTATAATTAGACCTAGACTAATCATAGTAACATGTAGTATAAAACTGATCTAATGATATTTTTATCATTAGATGACTTGTCAGATTTAATTATATCAGAATCTGCTCTCAAAGGTGGATTATGACAACTTATAATCCAATGTTCACAATTTCATGTATAACGACTGAAATTGAACTGTGATTTTCTATTCAAATATCACTTATGTAATGGTACCCATTACCACATCTCCTCCCAGCACTGTTCCGCATCCCGAGCTAGGATCACAAATACGTCATTATGCAATAATTCAATACTTTGTGGGGATGTGTGAAATGCCCAATTAAATGGATGATTGCGTTCTCTGTCTGCTTCCAGCGCCTTCTTCCAGTCCTTCGAATTCGCTTCAACAAATGGGATGAATGCCCCGTGTTGTTCTTTCCATGCCGTCGCCATTTCGTTCCAGGCCTGTTTCCACCCGCACTCTTCACCTAAATATGTCTCCCTTTCTTTACTTACTACCGCGAATTCGTCGTATAATTCCCAGTTGACTGCTGGTCCTTCGCCTGAAATCGTGTTATCTTGAGTCTTCTCTGCTAAGTCTCCTATCCACCCGTCCCCTGTTCGTTTCTTCCGCTTCCTTGGTTTCACTGGCGTTTCCAGTTTTTTTTCTCCCCTTCACTTGTATCTACGCATTCAGAAACCTGCGTGTCCTCTCCTGATTGACTTGACTCCAAGTTGAGTCCCGCCTCCAATAATGATACCCCCCTCAAGTGGTTATACCATATCATCAATACTTGTTCCGAAATGTCAAACTCCTGGGCCATTGTCATGCGCGTACTACTGTCCGTTATATTTGCTTCCAAGAGCCGCACTTGATCTTCTACTGGTTTCCAAATCACATTCCTATGTAGCACTTCTAATAAGCGTCGTGCCTGCTGGGAGCTTTGGCGGATCAGTGTGTCCATCTGCCACCTGAACACATGATGAATTCCAGAGTCTTCCTTTTCCTCCTTGCATACTATTGCCCCCTTATCTTGTTCTCTGTCATCGCCTTGATAGTGTTCCACTTCCTTCGAGGTTGGTGTCTCCATCGCTACGTCTTGGTTCTCAGTTAAGGAGTTTTGCGCACCTTCTTTCCGCCACCCATGTACATATGCTTGGTAATGTGCCTGTTGGAAGTGGAGTACTATCGGCAACTTGGACGAGTCGTTCCCCGCTAGTTTCTTTAAGTTAGTAACCCGTTGGATACAGCTGCTAATGGTGATCGGGAACTCTCCACACGTAGCGTACTTCCTCTTCTTGACTATCCTCGTTTCCGGTGCGTAATGAATTGCACCAAGGGCTCCTGATTCTGTATCTCTACTGATTGCAAAAATGTCACGTTGCAAGAACGTACCTATACTGCTCAACGTATCATTACTCCCCCAGGTTTCTGCCCCAACTATTGTACTCACTGCCGAGGCACTTGTCCTGTATGCCTCTAAATACTTACGGAACTCTTGTTCTGAGTTCTGAGCCGACATTTTTTCGTAGCCTCGTCCAAGACTCCGTAATGTCTGTCTTCGTACCCCTGGAGGAAACTTTATCCCGAAATCCATTAGTGCTCTTGCCACACATCCCTGCTTGATACTGATTGCACCTTGCTCTAGTGCTTCGACGTCATCACTCAAATTTGAGTTCAACAGTGCCTGGACCACACTGTATGCCTGACAGTTACCTGTCGCTGGTGTCTGCACTAACTGCAACCCCATCATTATCATCGCATCCGGAAGGTTCCATTTTCGTGTTTCATCAACTTCTTCAGTCTGCCACGTAAACCATGTTAGAGGACCCCATCTCGCATCCGTTTTTGCCACCAGCCTCTTAATGCGTTGTTTTTCCTCTGCTTCTTGAAATTGCAGTTCCGTGTTCTCGAGTTGTTTATCCTTTGCCGTTCCTTTCTTCTCCTTCCCTCTCAGCCCGTCCTTTAAGCCGACTTCTTTCGTGCTTACTGCATTGCCACCTCCTCCCTGCTCTGGGTCCTGTTCCTGCTCTGGTTGTCCATTGCCCTCGTCATTTGAGGCGTGTGCATTGTCCCTCCTCTCCTTGGTTCCTTTCGATTTCACCCCTCCTACTTTATCTTCCCCCTCCCATTTTTTTTCTACCTCTTTTTCTATACCTAAATTTTTTACATGCATTCCTATTTCTACTCCACCTTTTTTGTCCTATTTTTCTTCCTATTTTGGACTTCCGTCCACTCGTCCCGTTTTACGTGTCGGGGTGGTTCCTCCCCGTTCTGGTTCGACACTTGCTGATTCTCCGTCACTTCTGCCTGCCCCCCTTTAGCCGCCTCCAATTCCTCCTGTCCTGCTGCCGTCTCGTGTACGATATTTGCTTCCTCTGAACTTTCCTGATTCTGACTCGGTGTAGTGATCTGTTCTTTTTGTAGTTGTTGTTCTTGAAATACCTTGGTGACTTCTGTAAGCAGATCCTCCATGCTGGAGAAAGTCGGTGGAGGTGCCGTGATCTGATTAACTTCCTCCACCGACACCACTATGCAATTTTGTGCTCGCAAGGTTGTCTCCGAGGTCGGACATCCTCGCATCTGATGTCCGACCTCCCCACACCTTAGACAATGTCGTCTTCCTCGCGTTGAAGGATGATCGACTAATAGCATTATCCCGCACCAGAAAATTCTCCGGACGCCTTCTAGTACCTTGGGGCAGCCCCCTGATGTGATCCTGAGTTCCCAATCTAATGATGATGCCGCCATCGGTCCGCCTTGATCCATTTCCTGTAACCGAAACGGTGTTTTCACATGTTCCTCCAGAAATGCATTTAGTTTAAGAATGTCTATGTTCCTAGACACATTCCGAAGGAGAACTGTATATACTTGTTGTTTACCTATCATGCCTCTGGAGTGATACCTTTGCCGTTTCCATACTGATGCATCCTTCACTTCCTGTTCCGGTGCATGTGCATTTACTAAACGATGCGTATGCTTGTGGTAGGGCACTTCCACTTTCTCGTAGTTCCGTGCCGCTTCACGCGTATAAAAGTGGAAGTTAAGTCTTTGGTTGGAGCAGCCATAACTTATTCCTTTTACCTTCGCTAGCATCTCCCACAATTTTCCTTGTGTGATACCCCTTGCCGTGGCTGACATCGCAATGCTTTCCTGGATACTCTTGGTACTTTGAAAGACCCCTTTGATCGGCATCTCTCCTCGCATGTCCATACCTAAGCATCCTTCCACTTGTGTTCTAATAGTCAAAATTAATCGTAACCTTTGCGCATTTGTCATTATGTTCCAGAGAAATGGTGGCAAATACCGTGCCACGATGGACCCTTCTGCAAGTCCTTTTACAATGCGCCATTCTTGATCCGAACCCGTTCTCACTTTTCCGTCTAATCCTTGGGCTTCTTCCTTCTTACAGACCTTATAGAGTTCATTAATCTCTTCTTGCTGATACTGTGTCTTGTTGAATAGAAAGTCCTCCTTCACCATTATGCGTTGTGCAACATCAGCCTTCTCCCCAGTCACTTTGTGTATCCAACCGGTGAGTACATTTTCAGTCTTCGAAGCCACCTCCATCTTATTTTTCCGATCAGTTTAGCCAAGACATTCTCCAACGATTGCTTGGTTCGCGCAAAGATCCTGCATGCTTCCTGAACTTTCAGTTTCCAAATTGTCCAATCAT
>MIQA02011401.1:0-11983 GCA_001887855.2 Sclerospora graminicola | reverse complement strand
CTGTGCCAGACTAATTAGGAAGTTTTAAGAGCTCACTAATTTTTCTTCACCTAAATTAGTTGTTGTTAATTCGCAGTCTATTTAGTCTCTTAACTATTAGCCACAATGAAATTCCTAAGAGCAGTTTGTAAACCTATCTCTGATCGCTTGTCTCCCGTAGTTAGGGAATTTAATCTTTTGCGCTGATCACTTGAATGGTCACATAATCTTTCTTGGAAGCACTCCAAACAAACTTGTAGTTGGATCCCCCTTAATCTTGATCTAGGGTGTTGTTGTTCGTACACCGCAACAGCAGTTACCTGCGCGATTGTTTTATTCCACACGGTGTGGAAGTGTTCATACTTCGTCCTCTGTACGCCTTGATGCACCGCCTCATTTCGTAATTGCCACATCCAGGTCATCCCAATCGAACAAAACGCCCACCAAAGTCGTTTTAAACTCCTACTGCACGCCTCCGCATTTGCTCCACATCTGTTTCTTAATCGTTTCATCATCGTTTCTGATATTCTTGGTGCTTCTCTTGTCGCGAAATAACGTTGTGCCTGCAGAACCTCGTGTTCTGACATCCACCAGCCGTTCCAACTACTGAGAAGTCTAAGCCAAAAAGTTTTGGCCAGACTGCACCCCCACACAATATGTGTGACCCCTTTCCCAGGTGCGCTACATTGTCGATCTATAGCACACCCTCCTTGTTGATTGTCTCATAGTGGACATTGAGCTGGAACGTGGCCGCTCTATACATGCACCATAATTGATAATCCGAGAGTAAATTTCCATGCTGCCACAGTGCCGCTGGTTCTTGGTCCTGTAAGTACCAATTCCAGTCTGCTTGTTGTGTTCGCTCTTCCCATCGATGTTCGATCTTCTGTAGACCTCGCGCCAGTAAATTGTAATAAACTTTTCGAAAGGAACGTCGCATCCACTGCTTTATGTTCGCATACGTAATGCCGTCCTTCACCCACCACGGGAATCCGTGAATAGCCGGGTGTGCTGCAAATACCAGGCCTCTTAAGTCCTCCTCGTTTTTTGCTTGCTCATCTCTGTTTGTGACGTTATCTTCGGCACTCGGCACTTACAATCCCAGTAGATGCCATCGCTGCGTTGTTGAAGAACCCATTGCTTTTGTGTTGTGTTACATACCCCCCTTATTTGACGCCTTGCAACGGGTTCCACGTAACATTTTTCCAGATTTCCGGTGTCCATAATAATCGTAACGGCCCCGCATACCCGATATCTTCTCCAATTGGTACCCGCGGGGAGCACAATATGATCGAGAGTAGCCACCTCCCTACCTTAGCTCTTGTGTGGCCGGTGATCCCTTAACCTTGACCTTCCACTGGTACTGATCCGACGTTATTCTCGTAATGCCCAGCTCTTGTATTGTTGACATCGGAATTCTGTCGTATTTCTGCCTCGGTATACAGAGTCCCATCCCTTCTGATATCCACGGATTATCGTTCCAGTGAAACGTTCCCCAGAAGGTATTCACATAGTCCGGGCTAAGCCCATGCCACTCTTTCTTATCCAAATCCGCTCGAACCGAAATAGTCTCCCCTAATGAAACTCCCGTTGCTGGATCCACTTGCTGTGTTTCGCATTTGCTCCTTAACCCTTTAAGATGTGCCTTTACGTACCTGTCAATCTGCGTAAAGGTCTCCGGAGCTGGGCTTAAGTATCGTGCCAAGTGGTACTGGACTTGTGCCGGCAGCTTAATATTTCCGGTGCTTCCCTTGTACCTACGAAAGTAACAGGGAGAAATCCATACATTAGTGTGATTAGGCTGCGATATATGCCACCAACTCCTCCACGCTTGTGACTAGCGGTCTCTTGGCTCCAGTAGCCACATCGTCGCTTCCTTTACTGCTAGCGTATGTATTGCGACCGGGATTGAAATGAGCCCTAGTCCTCCTGCACTCTTCGGGATATATAACAAATGAGGCGAGATTTTGTGCCTACACGGTTCTGTTGATACTTGGCCTCCCCATAAGAACTGCTTTTGTATGTGGACCAGCTCTTTATACGTAGCCTCGTCCGGCAGGAACATCTTCGCCGTGAAGAGGATCGCCGGCATTGCTACTGCGTTGAACAATGTTACTCGGTCCATCACTGTTGTGCTACATTTTGTTGCCGTGAGTAACCTTCGTTGGAGCATTCGCATACGTACCGCCCAATTCACTTGTGCTAACTGTTTTCTTCCGATTTGATACCCGAGGTACCGTATGGTATCATTCTTCTTTACTACCGGTATACCACACCACTCGTCTCGGTGCTGGGTATTCTCGAGAAACATGATATTACTTTTCGCAGGTTGAATCTTCAACCCCGAAAGGTATCCAAACTGTTTAACAATTTCCAACGCTGTGTTCACTTGTGTCCCTTGCGCAAAGAAATTCGTTGAGTCGTCTACGAAGGCGGAGAATTTGTGAGAAACATTCGTATCGTCCCCTTGTATAGCACACCCTTGTAACCCTTTTTCTTCTTCAATAGCCATCCCCAGTGGCTCGACCGCCAGAATAAATAATAGCGGGGTTAACGGACAGCCCTGTCTGATTCCGGATACTATTTGTAGGGGCTCCGACAGCTCGCCATTCACTAGGAACCGAGCGTTTGTTCCATTGTGGAGGGCCCACATTAAATCGACAAATCTTTGCGAGAAGCCAAACTTAGTGAGCGTTGCCATCAGGAAATGTCGATCCACTGTATCACAGGCCTTGGCGAAGTCGATGAACAGAATTCCTCCACTCTCTTCTTCAGTCTTCCCATTTGCGTGTTCAAATTGTTTCAATATTGCCATCATAATGACCACTGCCCTATCCATTCGCCGTCCGTGAACAAATCCCTGCTGGGAATCACCTATCAGGCGTCCTAAGAAACTCTGCAGACGTCTTGCTAAAATTTTGGCAAAAATTTTGTAACTAGTCTGTAGCAGCGAGATTGGTCTGTAGTCCATAGCATTTGATGAGTCCCCTTTCTTCTTGAGCGGTATAATCACTGCTTCGAAAAAAGACTCTGGGGGTTTTGCTCCATTAAGAATATCGTTATACACCATTTCCAAGTCCGGAGTCAGATCTTCCTCGAAATCTTTGTAGAAATCGTTATTCAATCCATCCGGGCCAGCTGCCTTACGTCGTTCTAATGCCTTGATCGCTGCATGTATATCTACCGCTGATATCGGTGCTAGCAGCCGGTCGTTTTCCACATTCGTTACCTGCCTTATCGTCCAATCTTTTACGAACAAGTCTAGGTGCTTTGCCATCTCCTCGGGTCTGACTCCACT
Source organism: Sclerospora graminicola (assembly GCA_001887855.2). Lineage (NCBI taxonomy): Eukaryota > Oomycota > Peronosporomycetes > Peronosporales > Peronosporaceae > Sclerospora > Sclerospora graminicola. Next base: position 8,706 of record MIQA02011401.1, on the reverse strand, counting down.
ATGTGTTCTCCCGAGTACAGCTTTCCAGGTCCAGGCAAACTTATCTGGGATACTCTGATACTTGCTCTGATCATATGCAGAGTCTACGATAGTGATGGTACGCACCCGTTGATCCCGCTCCCACGTTGCTGTCCGACGAAAAAGCCACCGAATTGATTCGTTAGATCGTTGAAAACGCTTACCTAATCGTACCTGATTCATTCGGATAACTTCATGCTCCGTGATCCTCTGTACTTGCTCTCGTGTCGTGACCATACCATATAGAGCCAGTTCCAAATCCTTCGCTTTCCGTTTTCTTCTCTGTGCTTCGCGCCTCCGAAGCTGAACTATTGACTGCGTCCAGATATACCGTAATCGTTCCCATTTGGCTGCTCCTGTTAGTACGATCCCTGTCTTCTGGTTCATAAGTGCTCGGATCTCCTCCACCGCTCGCTTACGTCCAATTCCAGTGATTGGGTACTGCAACCGGAAGTTTTTGTTCTTTTTATTTTGCTCCTTCTCGGTCCGTCTTCGCATGTGTATCTCTACTTGCTCGTGATCAGATGGTACTCCAGGAGTGCTAGTGTTCACCCGTTGCACCCATGCTGAGCACCTTTCTGTAATGTAGAATCTGTCTAAACGACTAGCGGAGTTTCCCCTCCAGAACGTAAAATCCACATATTCCGCCATATCATCCACTGTCCAGGCCGAAAATTGTACCAGTGCAGCGTCGTGTAAATGACTCTGTTTCAACATAATGGTTAAGTCTCGACATTCCGCTACCCTACCCCTACCACTCCCGAGTCTGTCCAGAATGGGTGTCTCCACACAGTTGAAGTCCCCTCCCACCATCAAAAAATTTTCAATAGCAAAATTCCAGACTGCCAGACTTCGGTAGAATACGGCACGGTTTCCTTCCGTGTCCGAGGGTGCATAAAGGTTGACTAGTTTCCATCGTCCCCATTGTATAGCTATAATTCGCGATGTCCATCTCCCTTGTTGCCATGGTTGGAATTGCATATCGAGGTTAGGAAAAAGTAAGATACCTACCCCTCCAGCTTTCGTCTGTGCCACACTCCAATAAGCCAATGTTTTCCCCTGCCCATCTACTCGCCACATTCTTTGCCACTGTTCTGTCAGGTCTCTTGCCTCTTTCTGACTTGTTACATGCGTTTCTTGAACAAAAATACACGCAGGCCGGTACCGGACAGGTATATTTCTCCAAGACTGCATCCACTGGTTTCTTGTCTCCACCGAAAATCCTCGTACATTCTGGGTGATCACTCTGAAATCCTCATCTGAATTTCCTATGTGCCCTTCAACTTCAGAACTCGCTTGGTCTCCCAGTCTAATCACTGTCTGTTTACTATATTCGTCCATTCTATCTAGAATGGCTGATACAGACTGTAAATGCGATAGGTCCCGTGGCACGCCCTTAGTAACGTAATAGGGACTCTTCCCTCGGATTCGTCCCCCGTCCTGTCCCTTCCAAATCGACTGTTTCCATTTCTCCTACATTCGAAGACATGCTGGTTAGTGATGCTTGCATATATGTCGTAAAATCTTTCCACACAGTAGGATCATCTTTATCTAATCTGTACGCAAGTTCTGCGAACGATCCGATTTTCAGCCTGGCTGACTGGAACCTTCTGATCTTGATCCAGATTGGGTCTGAGGGTAGAGCCGTTTCGCCCAGAATCGCCGCAATGTGGTGACCATACACATTCGCACACAACGCCGTAACTGCAAAGTTGTAGTGTCTGTGCGGAGCACAAAGCTTCCACAGAGCATTCTGACCATACCCATACTCCTTTAGTTCCTTCCAATGTTGTCTACTCGCCCTCATCGCTGCTCTCTGGTTGTCTCCTTCCAGCATGTGTACTCGAGTTGCCCAGTCCTGTAATAACTTCAAGCAATTAGGGTTAGAGTTAGCTTCCGCCTTCGTACTGATCATTATCATTGCGTCCCAGTACTGTTGTCTCCAGTCCTTGACCAACTCACAAATCACGTCTCTGCTCAGACGTGATATGATGAGATGCGGATGACTGAAACACTCCAATAATTGAAGGAGAGCAAACTTGTCCTTCTTAGCTGCCCTCATCCATTCACTATGTGATGATTCGAATGTTGGGAAAGGCGTGTTCAATTGATGCTGCCACGCCGTCTTCATGGAATCCCATACTTGTTGAGACGTTATGTCAGGCTCATCTGTGGGTGCTACTGGCGTCGCTTCCCCCTGTAATGAGTCGAACAATTCTCTTTGTACTGGCTCCGCTTCTTGAAGGTTGTCTACCTCTGACTTGGTATACATCCGCTCCACTGCTCTTTTCTTCCTGCTGCGCCCTTGTTCCGCGTCTTCTATGCTTGGCTGACCTCGTTCAGGCCCCTGTTCCAGCAACAGAGTCCCATTTGAGAAATTATGCCACTCTAAAAGCGTGCTCTCATCCACTCCGAGCGTTTCGACGACGAAGCGCCTTTACTGCTGCATCCCGGAGATTTGAAGATAATAGTTCCGCTTGCTTTGGTCCCGGCAGGCTCGTCACCGTATCCGTTAGAAATCGTAGTAAATCCGGTCGACTAGTGTTCTTATCTTGTAAGAGGAAATCAATCTGGGCCTGGAATATTCGTGTGGCCGTTTCACTCATATTCTCGCTTGACCCCTGATCAACTGTTACCATCTGCTGATCAGTTTCATTCCCCTTGTCCTGGTCCCTCGCTGACTTCACTCGCCCTTCCCGTGTCCTTATATTCCCTTGTTTTTCCGTTACTGCCTCCGGTTCGCTCATTTCGACATCCTGCTCTTCCGTGTTCTCTGGTGCTACCTCTTCCTTGGTACGCCACCCATGTACGTATGCCGTGTAATGAGCATTTTCAAAATGAAGAATGAGCGGCAGTTTACCTTCATCGTTCCTCCACTCTGCTTTCATTTGTGTCACCTCTTGCACGCAGTGTTCCAACGTTAAAGGAAATTCTCCACATGTTGCGATTTTTTACGCTGGGCTATCCGTGTCTCAGGCGCATAGTGAATCGCACCTAATGTTCCACTCGTTGGGTCCACGCTTATTACATATATGTGTCTTTGTAGCATCGTACCTAAACATAATAAGGTATCATTACTACCCCACGATTTATAACTTACCGTTTCCGTTAATGCCGACGGACTAGTGCCATACTCGTGCAAGTATTCCTTAAACGCTACTTCAGATTGTTTTGCCGATATTTTATCATATCCTCTGCCTAAGCTGCGCAACGATTGTTTTCGCACTCCGGCTGGAAATTTAGCAGAAAAATCCATCAACCCTCGCGCTACGCACCCAGACTTCAGTGTTGCCGTTGCCCGTTCGAGTATCTGAGGATTATCCTCTAACGGTGTGTTATACAATGCCTGGACAATACTGTACGCTTGACAGTTTCCAGTTGAAGGCGTCTGTACTTGTTGAAGGCCCATGGCCAGTATTGCCTCCTTAAGTTGATACTTCCTTCCACTGATCGACTCAGGATCTTCCCAGCCAAATGGTTGAAGAGGGCCTTCAATATTGGTGACGTCTTCATTGATGCTTTTAATTTCTTGTATTGCTTGACCTTCCAAAACTAATAAATCAGTATTGGATTTTTGTCTCTCCTGCGTGTCTTTTTTGTTCTTTTTTTTGTTCCCCCTGGTTGAACTTGAATTTTTTGTGTTTCCGATACATCTCCCTTCACCGTGGGTTCGGGTTCGGGTTGGTTGTTTGTTTCCAATGATTTTTCCTTTTCCTGTGTAGTCCTTTTAATTTGGGGATTTAACCCTCCAGTACTCCTGGTTTTGTCATCCTGTTGTACTTGAGTTCCTATAGTAGGACCCTGTTGCTCTTGATTAGGCCGTTTACCTTTTCGGACTACTGTCATCCATTCATCGTTTTGCGGGCTAGCCCCCTTCCCCCGCCACTTCAGAGCCCGTGGCGGTGTCATTTTTTCCGTTTACCCGGCTGTTCTTGGACTCCTCCTGTGATCGTATCACTTCTGTTACCGGCTTACTTGATTCCACGTTTACCCCCCGTCCCTGTTTCCGTCGCACTTCCTGTGCTTCGTCATGTTTTGTGCAGTTTTCCCGCACTTCCTTAATTAGAGCCTCCATGCTTTCGAATATTGGCTCTGGTGACTCAATTTGGTCTACATCTTCCACCGACACCGAAATACAATTGTCTGTGAGTAATTTCTTTTGGGTTACTGTGCAACCTCGTACTTGGTGTCCGGCTTCCCCACATCTAATGCAGTGTATCTTTCCCCTTGTTCCTGGATGTTCCAAGGTTAACACTGTCTCACACCAAATAAGCCTCCAGATGTGACGTAATTTCTTTGGACAACCACTGGCATCCACTACAATTTCCCAATCCAATGAAGTAGCTGAGAGAGGTCCCCCCAAATCCAGCTCTTCGAATCTAAAATCCACTTCGATTATCGATTGAAGAAATCCATGTAATTTTATAATGTCTATGTTCCTGGTGACATTACGTAAAATTATCACGTAGTCAGGTTGGAACCCCAACCCGGCTCTCGTCCCTGCAATCTTCCTTGACCATACCGGCTCATCGGGTTTCTCCTTCCCATGTACGTTCTTGAGACTGTGTACCTGCTTATGATATGGCACTGATACATTAACATACCTCTTTGCTATTTCCCTAGTTAGAAAATATAAATAGAGGCAGTGATCAGAAGGGTTATAGGTGATCGACTTGACCTTGGCCAACATTTCCCATAGTTGGCCATTGTCCATTCCTCTCGCAGTCGCCGAAGTCGAGATACTCTCCTGAAGGCTTTTCGTGCTTTGAAAGGCCTTCTTAATCGTTGCTTCCCCTCTCATATCCATAACCAAGCATCCTTCGACACGAACACGTATGGTCAAGATGAGTCGTAGTCTATCCTTCGAAGTCATTATCTGTCGTAAGAACTGAGGCAATGTTCTAGATAAAATAGTTCCCTCAGCTAGCCCCTTGACTACTTGCCACTCTTCGTCACTACCAATTCGAAACTTTTTGTTGTCCTTGCCCATCCAATCTTTCTCACAAACCCGTGTTAACTTATCAATTACGTCTTGGGAGTACACTTTGGGATTGAACATGTATGTCTTGTATGAATTTTTCACCTGTTGTACCGGTTGTTTGGTACCTGTGACTTTATGTAGCCATCCTTGGAGCACACTCTGACCCTTTACAGCTACTTCAACCTGACAACTTCCAATCTTTCTTGATAGAATGGTGTCTAGCGGTTTGTGCAATTTATGCGCAATACTCCAGGCATCCAGCGCCTTCTGGCCCCATACTTTCCAGCTTAGGTTGTGAGTGACTACCAGTAATTCAAATAGATCAATTAGCCTTTCCAAATCATTAGTCGTCAGCTCAATCTTTTTAACTCCCGCGTGGGAGTTATTTCCCCTCAACTGCTTGAAGGAGATGCTGTTTCCTTAAACAATTGTTGCGTTAAATCCAACCACGTTTGTAAGCGTGGCCGGGTCTGTTCCGCATCTTTTAACGTTTGGCTAAGTACGATAGCCAGTTCTTCTGATGTATTCTTTTTTGGGGGTAAACCCCCCGAAACTGATTTAACTTCCCCCTGAGGAGCTGCTACCGCCTCCTCTACTACATCCATATCGGACTGCCCAGATTCACCTTCCGTAGTCAGATCAATCACCTCCCCTTCTTTGGTGTGATGTTCGTCTCCGTCCTCTTCTGGTGCTCTATTTTCTAGGGGGGATTCAGGGACAACTTCATCGATGTCCTGCGTCTCCGCCCCTTCTTACTCCTCCTCTCTTGGAGGAGCTTCCACAGTTTCGCTAGTCCCCTGACCCGGGTCCGGGGGTTTGCGTTCTTTCACCAGGATTTCCACCTGAGGTTCCATAATCTTAGCCTAGGTTGCTAGTACGCCTTGCAAGTCCAGATCCCCAACTACCTTTGCTGGGTAGGTGGGGTCGATTCAACAAACTCGAGACGAACATCCCCTAATAGTCTGGGTTCATTAATAGTCTGACACAGACATTTAAGTAGCACAGCTCAATAACGTTCAGGTTCGAAATTAGTCTTCACAGTACTAATTACGGGGGGGAGTATTCCACTTCCGGACTTGACATAAAAGACACCGAAAATTGTGTATTGATTCTGTACCACTGTACAGGCTACTGTTACAGACTTACACTGTTAGATTGCAATGATGAAGCGTGCATGGTTAGAGCAAATGAATTTGTCTCAAAGTTTAGATTAATTAATAGTCTTTGTTAAATATATGTATTTATACTACAGTATTCCGCTATTATAAAATTCAAGTCGCGGCAGTGCGAATATGAAGCACATCCTACTTAACCGGGAGACTGTATTAATACGTATAAGTTACATGCTCTCGAATACTCCAGCATCAGATACCCAGTTCCCAAGTGTAGACAAAGTTCAAGAGCCTGCGATACATGACAGTACCACACTCAATCAGTCTGAGCCTAGATTACATTCTAGAATGCATATGTTTTTAGTAGCTAATAGTTAAGACTAATTAGAACTACATTTTACTACTACTAACTACAGTATCCGCTCTCACTTCCGGATTTTCAGAAATGATCAGTAAAATAGGCTATCCATTTTTAGAAGGAACAGAGCAAATGCGTATTATTTCTCTGTTACTACTCACAAGACTTTTGCCTTGCACTGGTTGAGTATAGTAAATCTGCTTGTTGGATCCGGATCCTTGGTGCATAATGCACCGTGGAGCCGTTAGCTAAAACGTTCACAAGGTCCGCACTTGATTGTCCAATTTTGTCCAATTGAATCGAGCAGCGATACACTTTTTGTAACACTTTTCATAGAACTGTATCACTAACACTGGCTGACATTGATCTACGAGCTCCCCAACAGATCACTTATCGAAAACTGTTGCTTTTTCACCTTGAGTCATAGCTACTGTTTGATTTAGGAAATGAATAATAGAGTGAGTACCACAGTAGTGGTACAAATCAATACACAATTTTCAGAAGCTTATAAGTGGGAGCGGATACTATACGACACGTGGCTACAAGACGATAAGTTTAAGAGTGAATATATTTATGAGTGGTTTAGAGCTAACTAGAATAACTAGATCTAGACTAATCATATAAAACTGATCCAATAGTACTCTTATTATTAGATCTCTTCTTAGATTTGATAATTGTATCCGAATCTGTTTCTCAGGGTGGATTATATTTGCATTTCAGACAGCAAGTCTGAAATTGAACTGTGATATTCCAACTTAAACAACACTTATGTAATGGTACCCCATTACACCCCCCCCACTCAAGATGGTTGGCCAATAATATTATCTAATATTGGCCAATCGAATGGTGGCACTTGTTGGTCGTAACGATATTTTGGTTACAACCATTAACGACCAGAAGAATCTAATGGTCGAGACACGCGGCGGCGCTCCTGAGGGCGCTGCTGAAATTGCTAACGCAGCATCCACCTCTGCATCACGTGCAGAGGTGCCAACATCGAATGCCGACGCTACATTAGTAGCGTCGGAGAAAAAGCCGAGAGACCCATTGTCCCTCGTAGTAGACGCTGCGGAAGCAGTGTCTAAGAGGGGACGGGAAGATGTCGCTAGCGCGACATCAAGTGCCCTTTCACCTGCCGAATAGCGGGTGGCGAACAAGTGTTCATCTGTCTTCGGAGAGTCATCTGACTCCGAAGTAAAGGGTGAGGACGTCACTGTCCTCCGCAATGAATATAGCGAGCGAAGTTCGCTAGAATTGCTTCGCCTTAAGTGATGGCGAGGTGGATTCTGACGCTGTCGATTACGACATACATTTCCGGTATACGGTGGCATGAGGAGCGTAGAGCTCCTCCAGATACTCGTGAATCGCCTGGTCATGACGACGACTTTGGCATGGCAGGTGGCGCTCCAACTGCCAAGAAACAACGTGCAGAAGTGGCTTACGCTACTTCTGATTTGTCTTGTCCTACGGAACTACATGTTCCGTACAAAGTGGGGTTTTGGACCCCAGCATGGACGTTAGTACCCGAAAGTGGCGGGCACACCAAGCGTGATTGTCGCTACCCGTTGTTTGATAACAACGCGCTTGATGATTGCGAAGACCTTCGCAATCGCCACTTTGATAGAAGTACCGACGATATACGTCGGTACTTTATCGACCTTTTCTTTCAGGCTTGTTATATACGAACCGGAAAGGGCCGCGTAAGAACAGGGACGATAAAGACGCCCTGACACAAAGTTGGAACGCCTTTGTTGAGAGCTACAACAAAGGTCCCGACGATAACGTGAACAAAGTTCACGTTCAGGAAAAATGGAGTTTATCCATTTTACCTGCATTATAGAAGGAATTTCTTGCGGAGTTCTTTCTCCCTTAGCATGCCCTTGTTGTCCCAAGGGGGCAACTCGTCTTTGCGAATAGGAGTTGCGAGGGTACCGAGGTTTCTCAGTACCCGCTTCTGTAAGAGCCTCATTGGTGCCCTTACTGTATCAGCACCTAGTGCTGATACTTTGCACCCATCAACACCTAGTGTTGATGTTCCTCATGCATCAACAGCTAGTGTTGATGCTTCTTGTGAGTTTGAGGAGAATTATTCCTCTCAAACTCCTTCAGGAGGTCAGGGGCATCCGCCCTTAGCACCTCAATCGGTTCCCAAGAGTCAAACGCTTGGGAATATTCCAACCAGCGTACCAGATACTCGGTACACTGCCCCTTCTTATAGGGAACCAAGTGCTTCGATA